>CM076580.1:1807372838-1807666385 GCA_034641835.2 Pinus albicaulis | reverse complement strand
TCTAGGAGTTACAACAGGTGCAATGATTAACTATCCTACTTATGACAAGGATATTTATGCATTGGTTCAAAGTGTGAAAAAGAGGAAACACTATTTGATGGGAAAGGAAACCATCATATAAACCGACCACCAACCATTGCAATACTTGCAATCGCAAATTAAGTTGTAACAATCAAGGCACTTTAGATGGATGGGTTTCCTACAACAATTCCACTTGGTCATCGGGATTAAGAAAGGTATATACAACAAGGTGGCTAATATGCTTTCTAGGCCTATTTTTAGTGCAACTACTTTACTGAAGCATAATTCTATTTTGCATGAAAGTTATGTTGAGTAATATGCATTTGAGAATGGATTTTAAGATGTTTATGCAAAATTGAGTCAAGGCAACCAAGTAGAGGAATTGGATTACCATGTACATAATAACTTCTTGTATCATTTGGGCAAGCTTTGTATTCCATAGGGGGAGAGAGTTAATTTCATAAGGGAAGCACACACTTCTCTAATTGCTGGACATTTCGGTGTAAGAAAAAAAATGTCACATCTTCAAAGGTATTTTTATTGGCCTCGTATGCTTGAAAGTGTGTCATGTTTCATTAAAGTTTGTTCATTATGTGCAGTCAGTAAACCTAGCAATAGGAAGTTAGGATTGTACACAAGACTTTCCGTACCTTCACATCCATGGGAGAGTGTTTCTATGGATTTTGTAGGAGGTCTTCCATTGTCAAAAAGAGGTCATGATTATTCGTGAATCGTATGTAGTTGCGGATAGGTTAAGCAAGATGTGTATATTAATGCCATGTAAAACAAAAATCACAGCTAAACAAACAAGTCACTTATTCTTTCAGCATGTTTGGGTTCATTTTTGGTTGCCCACATCCATTGTTAGTGATCGATATTCCCGATTTGTTGGGAATTTTTGGTCAAGCTTGTGGGACTTGATGGATACAAAAATGTAAAAGAGTACAACATTTCATCCACAAATAGATGGCCAAACCGAAGTGGTCAATTGAACAGTCATATATCTTCTTTGAGGATATTGCAACAAGCATCCTAAGTTATGGGATGAAAAATTGCACTACATTCAACATGCTTACAACCGTGCAAACCACTCCTCTACACAAACATTGCCATTTGAGGCATGTCTTGGATACTTGCCTAAATCGCCTTTGAAATTCGTTTTTGGGAAGGATGTTGCTATTGATGGCCATAGTGACATAGACAAAGCCAAGAAGTTCATAGAAAAAATCCAATTGATACATAAAATAGTTCAAGATCAACTTGAAAAGAGCCAAGTCAAGTACAAAGCAAGGCACTCCACTCATAACTTGTGTAACAGGGTTGCTTGGACTAGGCATAGTTTGAATAAAAAGGTGACCAAAAAATTGTGTAGTATTGACCCTAGGTGGGGGAAGTTATGGTGGAGAAAATTTTTCCACAAAGGACCATGACCCATTAGTTTCCACATGAATATAGGATGTCGGAACTGACGAAGACATGACAGGCACAGGTGCTACCTGAACCAACACTAGACCAAGAGGATCAGTGAGGGGAGGATTGTAAGGAGGGAAAACTCCTTCGTGAAAAAATTCCTTAGGAAGTAAGATTTCTTGGGAAGTGTTATGTGATTCAGTGTTGGAAACTGGAGATTGATTTCCCGAAGAGGGAGAATTTGCCTCACCAAGGTTCGATAGGTCCTCCAAAGTCAATGGAGGAAGACCTCGTTATCATCTAGATAAACGATGAGGGCTGAATGTATCCATGGTGACAAATATATTTTTTCAAAAAAAGTTAAAGTGATATTTGTTGCAGTCTTAGTGTCAACAAACAAATACCTAAAAATAAAAAATAATCTAAAGGAAGTTAAAAAGTAGACAGGGAACATAACTATGTCTGATAATAACCACTAGTTGGAGATGAAACCTAGTATCATAGTGACTAAAAGAGAGGGCCAACAAAATGCGCAGTTATGATTACTCCTGAGCTTCACCCGAACCTCGATAAGAAGGGGCCAAATACTTTCGTGAAGATGAGCACTCTCCCAAAAAACCAAAGATGGAGTAGGTTTGTCTATTTAGGTACCATAGAATCCCACCCCAGTCACCTTGTGTTCGTCCCTAAAAATTCTAGGCACTAAGGTTACCTCAAATCCCAGACACCACCAGAGGGGTCATGGTCGTAAATAGTGTGTTGTGTGGGCAGGACACCTGAGTCCCCGACTCAGTTTCGATATCCCGAAGGGGATCCCCAGTACAAATAATACCCATTGGAAATGCAATCGAAGGTGGGATACCTTCTCTCACACTCTGATGTTGTCTCACGCTTAACTCCTTTGTTAGGGGGATCAGTCCCGGATGATATGAGTGCAACATGATTTTACTCTCATTAATGACACTAGTCTTAGTTTTGTGACCTTGGGAAGTTTACTCACCACTTCCTATCCCAAGATCATAGCTTAAAACAATTTGTGTGTAAGATAAAAAATAAATTTGTTGATTAATTTTATTAAGTGATTGGTTTTATGTGAACTTGTATTAGTGTCTTTGGAGGGGTGGTTAACTTATGGAGTTCAATGGGACTCTAACTCAAACCATGCAAGAAAAATGCTTTAATATTTTCCTTTGATGAAGAAGAGCTTCTTACAAGGAGATATTATACATCATTTCAGCAATACACATCCAAATGCAGTAAAAACACATGCACAAAATGATAATGCTCTAAAAGCTAAGCCAATATAATCGAAAACAAACCATCTAAAACAGAAAGCTAAAGTAATTTTTTCATTTTCCTTTTTCTGAAAATTAAATGCAATTAAGAAATTCTCTGAAAATAAAAATTACCATGCAAGTATCCAACCAGGAAAACTTCACAGTTGCAGATCCCAAGGCCAGAACACTGGTAACCTATCAACCCAAGAATCCATTGAGAAAGGTGGATGTTAATACAATGGTTCACTAATGCATCCCATAAGGACAATCAGAGTATTAGCAACAGAATTAACGCACTATGTGAGAGACTGGGAAGTGTTACTACACAAGGAGGTGTGTTACAGAGAATCAGGGTGCAAAAAGGGTCCAATTAGGGTCTGAGTAGAAGAGGTTGGGAAGTACACAGGGTGATCAGAATATGAATCCAAAGGAGCAGGAAGGCTTGGAGAGAAGGAGAGATCTAGGAACAAGAAAGAAAATTCGGGAACTAAGAGTGTTCCCTAGTGGAGTTGCCAATTTTGTTGTAGGTATTAATGCAAATGTGGTTGTGGACATAAAAAAGCCTCTTAGGTCTCTGGGGACCCAAGGCAGACATAATTAGATGACTTGAAACTACTCAAAGACACATGCATATATTCATGTTAATCGAAAATTGACAAAGCAAAAGAGAAGAGTTACCTCTCAATCTCTAGTGTAGTTCCACAATATATCTCACTTTGAAAAAGGGAAAATTGCTCTGCCCGCTCCTAGAATAGAACCTGCGCATAGACAAGACAAGAAGTAACCTTCACAACATATAAAACTTGACTATTAAAAAAATTAACATGTAAGAGAATATAAAACTAGCATGCATCTAAGATGACTATCAATCTCAAAATCTTATCAACATATAAAGAAAAGAAGTCTCAACATCATCAAGTAGACATAAAAAGAGCAGATCTATATTATTTGATGAGAGAAGAATGATTACAACCATGGTTTCTGAACCAAGTCTTTCATTAGCTCCTTGGCTCCTTTCCCTCCCTCTCTTTCAACTCTTCTACATCATAACAATAACAAAAATTCAACATTCTTATCACTGTTACAATGGATGAGCCTCTAATTTATAGATGAGGAGAGGCTCTCTCCTTGCCAATTACTCCATGAGTTCCAATGCAGCAAAAGCTTGGATGTTTCCTTGCTTTATTACTCTTTCCCTTCCCTTGTGGCTTTGCTAGGATTAGAAATGTCCTTAGTTAGGATTTAGGCGAATGTTTCCTGCTTTTCAAGTTGAAATTTGAGTGAAAAGCAGAGTGTTAATTAGTAAACTCATGATTTTACCTCTGGTATCCCACAAATATCCAGTAACACTTCCCTTTAGGAAAAACAGAGTGTTAACCTAGGGACTAACACTCCCTGATGAGTCATGGCAGCATTATAACACCCTATGTCTATTTCTGGGGTGTGTTACCCTAGAAAATGGGCTTGCAACTTAGTGTTTTTTTTCCAGTCAAAGTGTCCTTCTCCTCTGAGCTGATGAGGAGGTCATTTGGTGTACAAAAATATGGTTCATTGAGGGCCTAAAGAACAATAATATAAGTGTGATCCAAATGGTTGATGGAGGCAAGTAAGTGGTCTTCAACTCCAAAGGTTGCTTCATCAGGAAAGAAGGATCAAAGACGGTAATTGCTAGAGGAGTCAATACCCTTGATAATGTATATGTGTTTAAGGGGAGAGACCAAGAGAGTACTCTTCCTCATCTGATTCAGAGTTGAAGAGATCAACACATATTGCAACCCGCTCTTGCATGATAGATCTTTTATACTGCAAAATGGATGTGAAGCCTTCATAGGCTTAGGGGGAGTATATGTCACTTTTTTTTTTTTGCATGCGGTAGTTTGTATTGATTCTTATCTCTTTGATTGTTTTTTCTTGATGATGGGTTATTGCTACTGATGATGTATTTGTTGAGGTGTGATTAGGAGGAGAGATGGCACAAGTTCATGGGGTGCACTTTATATGCTTCCAATATTCTGATGGCATTATGGCTCTTTGGAGGAGTTTTATATGCATCTCATGATATGTGCTCATCCATTTTAGATGTTTATGTTTTTATTATGCATGGTTTATATTTTGTCTATATGTGTTGACATGAAGATGGCTTACATCATACATACGGGTTAATTATTTTATGCATGTGGTTGTTCCATGGATATTAGTATAATGTTTGTGCATGATGCTTATATTTATGATGGATGTTCTTCATATTGTTGTTGCTGCTACATATGGTGATATTGATGATTTTCCATGATGGTAGATGATGCCTATATTTTTTAGTATGGTTGCTGATGAGAAATTGCTTCTGCCTTTACAACATTACATGCTTGTTACTGCTGCTCATTTAGTTATAGTGTAGAGTTTCATGCTCCATATGATGGTTATTGTTGCCACTACATATAATTATGGATAGCTGATATGTTGGGTTGATTGATGTGCTATGATGTTTTTGATGCATATTATTGTTGGGACAATATGTATTGTTATCTATTGTTGATTACTACTACCAAGAACATGATTTATGGTTGATTATTTGAAGAGGTTGATGCATGTATCTTATGTCATTTACATTGACATTATCCTGCTGCCATATAGAGGACATGTGGTTGATCATGTTCTCTATGTACTTGCATTATGACATTGTATTAGACATGCATTGATGAGAGGATTTTTATAATTTATATGTATAAGAGAGTCTCATTCTTGTATGTTTTATGCATAACATTGAGAACCATGCTTGGAATATGTGTATAATTAGTTATGAGAGTTGTTGCAGCCATGCATGGGATTTTAGTAGTGTCGGTGCAGCCACGTATTTCATGTTTTATTCTTGTACACTCTCATACTTATCATGGAGGAACAATCTAGAGTCATGCATGCATTAAGAGAGAGTCATGTAATTATACAACCATGTATTATCATCTTTGTAGCCATGTAATAAGCCTATGAGGCCATGTACTTTGTTGCATATCTTTTGGTCATAGTCTTTGGTACATGTGGAGTAGCCTCTTGCATGTGGAAAGGAGGCATTGAAAACTATGTACTTCAATTTAATTTGAGCCATGGAGATGATTGCTTTCAATGGAGTATGGTTGGTCATATTGTTGTGACCTATCATCATGATTTGCTACTGTTATCACCAAATTGATCTTGATTGGCTGCTCATCAATCAACTCAATGTAACTCTTTCAAACCACTTGTAACTGAATATTAGCCTCTTTAGTTTGAGAGGGCTCTCTCAAAGGGAATTTATGATTTTAAATAGAAATAGTACCAGATGGCTAGCTCTATGAACGGTGACTTGGTTTTTTTTATTGCAGATTGAAAAATGAAGGTCAGCTACCATTGGGCTATGGAGTCAACATTAGTGTATTTAGTGACAGTAATTCTTCACATGGAAGCTGAGGCAAATAAAGGTTTTTAATAAGGACAATTCATACACACAACATAAGGAAAACACAACAATTTCACCCCTAAAGGAAGTCAGAGCATGACAACATCAATTTGGAGTAATTAGAGATAAAATTCACTGCAAGTGATTAGACATAAAGATATAGAGCAACAAAACATTAAACACCTCATAATAATCTTAGGTCTAGAAGTAGAATGTCAATGTATATTATTGATAATTGAAAAAACATACAAGTAGAAATTTGGTGCAATATTCTACAACCCTTTGCTCTTCGATGTTCAATCTATAAATAGACATTCTTTACAATGTAAATGAATTGCCCAGTTGGCTAGATCTTCCTCTGACACCTATCATAACTGAAACTACTTACTTGGAACAGAAAAAGGACAACTATCCTTTAAGAAGTCATACTCCTAATAGGACTCTACCTCCTATTTATTACATTTGGTTTTTCTAATAGTAAAACATTTATATAAAAGAGATCACATGTTCGAGAGACAATTCACCATCACTTAACATATTTAAAATACCCATAGATCTAGGGAACACAATCCTTCTTTTCAGGAGTGGATAATTTTCACCTTAATCATTCATCTACTTGTTGAGCTGGATGTGTGAAACTCATTTTGAGTAATGAGTCTCTGCTGAGATGGCCTACTGTTAGGCTAGATGTCTCTAGATGGCTAGTGTGTTGTTGGAACCCTTGAAAATCTTCAAAAAACTCCCTGCTACGAAACAAGGTAGTTTAGGCAGTTTCGTAGCGAGTTTTCGTAGCGTATGAATCTTGCCTTTTCACTTATCTCCTTGCTACCTTTGTTGGTCAAAACATTTACTATGCCAAAACCTCTTGAAAAGAACCAATTTCCCTCCTTAATCCCTGACAAAGTTGAATTCCAAAGAAAAATTGCATCTTTAGAATTTTTGTAGCGTTTTTTTGGCTCCAAGCCTGAAACATGCTACGAAACTATCTAAAAAACTAGAATTTGTTGTTTTTGTAACTGTCTTGAAAACTTGATCTCCAGAGGAAAAATTTAGGTTCTCTGCAAGTTATGAACCTCATCAAACTTGTTTCAGCTCAATTTTTCACTCTTTAGGAGTTTCTTCTTCATTTACAACTAATTGGTTTAATGGTTGTTCAACCACTCTCATCTTCACCCCTTTCTTCTCTAACTCAACTTGGATCAAGTCCAGTTGCTCCTGAAGTTCTTCCACTCGAAATTTTAATGCTCTATTTCTAGATTGTAAGTGTAATTTCATCTTCCTAATATGTTTGACCTCCCCTCTTAATGGCTGAATCCATTTCATCAACATTTAGGCATTGTCCAAAGATTTTGAAACACTTGAGACTTGCTCATCCCATATTTTCCACATCTGTTCAAATTGAACCTTCTCAAATCTGTGCTTCTTTGCCTCTAGCTTCAAATCTAATATCTCTTTACCTGCTTTCTTCAGCTGCTCTTTGAGGGATTCTATTTCTAATTTTTCAATTATTTTCTCTTTTCCCTTTCTCTGCCTGATAACCACTTCTTCTTATGCTGATGGAGACAAATCTATGATGCTTATTGGCTAAGAAGCTTCATTATTTTTCTCTGTATTTTTGCTTTCCATGGCCTTATTTGCATGTCTAGTCATTGGCTTCCTTGGCTGAAATATAAAACCAGCATCATCACCTGCAAAATCTAATTTCTTAGCAGCCTTACCTTTCTTTAGTTTTCTTCCACCATCTTCAATGTCTTCAACTTGCACTATTGGTGACTCTTCAATGTCAATTACATGAAGGATATCCTCCAGATTTCCTTTAGCCAATTTTTGGCTTCTAGTGATCCTCTTGCTGACTTGTTTGCTGAATTTATGTTTTTGTTTTGCAGGTGCTGCTTGAGGGGTGTCCGTCTCTTGCATAGGTTCTGCTCCTATGTCCACTGGTTCTGCAGAGGATGATCTTTTTTCTTCTTCAACTTGTGCTGCCATAGCTGGTGATGTAGTAGTTCTAGGTTTTGAGGTTTTCTTTGGAGTTACCACATCAATTTCATAACCACTCATAAACAAGAAAGAAATCCAATCTCTGTCTAACCTTCTCAATTCTTCCAACACTAAAAGCTTTATTATACCATGATGAAAAATAGATGTATCATTTAATTCTATCTTGATTTGAACCTTATCTGAAATTTTCCCTAAACTTCTATATAAATAGAAAGGTAAGTCAAGTGATCTCTTACCTACAAAATGCAGAATAATTCTGAGATGGTATGAGTAGAACATGTGAAATATTCCTTCACAGGTGAAATATTTTTGAATGACCATCAACAATTTTGCATAATTCTCCTTCATAAAACTCCTAGGGATAGCATTTGTCAAATCAACTTCACTATGTTCTTGCTTGAGAAACTGTTTACAATCCCGCATTGTGAATTTGGTACCTTTAAACCACTCTTCACCACCTCTAGGGATTCCTGTAGCTAATGATATGCTCTTTGGTGTCATTGTAAGATTCATAATTCCAACCTTTGATGTTGTTCCTGTGAATTTGGTTGCAAAATCCTTTGAAACTTGTGTATGAAAACCTTGCAACCTCTGGCAGAATTGCAAGCAGCCAGTCCTCCTAAAAACCCGCATAGCAGTAAGGTCTTCATTAAGTAATTTCAAATCCATGGGTTCATACTTGTGACAATGGCCACCCTTGTTCATTTTCTTTCTTGCAGCCATGGATGTTTTATAGTCTTCACTACCTCGCTTGCTGATGACACCTGCAGAATTTGAATTTGACAGCAACCTGCTTGGCTCGATGAAGCATCTCTCCAGGGATCGACTCACATGCAAGGATAAACCATAATACGACAAAAGGCTATATGGGGTGAGGTTTAAAAGTTTAATTGATAGCTCGAGTTTCAATCATAGCACATGTAAGAAAAAAAGATCATGATGACATCAAACACGGCTGTGTACATTTGAATTTTACCATAACAACCTTGAATGACCTCCACCTTTACTGCTCTAATCATAAACTGACAACTCATACAACTTTGAAAACCTAGGTTAGAAAATGCAGTTTCATAGCGAAAACAGTTAGACTTCTAACTGTATTCGCTACGAAACTATTGGGTAGTTTCGTAGCGAAATCTGCGGATTTCCTGTGTAAATTGCTACGAAAATCTGAAAAAATGACAAGTGTGCACTTTTTAGTTTAAATGTGTGGGGAATAAAAACTTACATGATATGGGACTGATTTGACTGAAGTGGCATGGATGGAGATGGACATTAAACTTAGGATAGGTTTCAAATGATCAGATATCTGGGAATGATCTCCTTATGCTCCGTCTCACCCATTTTGAACAAACCTTTTACTTTTTTTTTTTTTCCTGATGATATTTTTTATCGGGATCAAACAATTACACAATAGATAAATCTATGGATCCCATACCTCATTCTATAACTCGTACTTTGTCTAGATTTCAGACATAACTGACAAGTGAATCAGGTTTTTTAGCGATTCACGAATTGGAAGTGGCCGAATATAAAGCATCAACTTCCCTACGATATATATCAATTTGAAATGGCTTAGGAAACCTCATCCATTTGGTGAATGAACTGCATGACCCTATCAAGAAAAGTTTCAAAACTTAATGAGTGATAACAGCTACCATGTCTACATCAAAGAGATGTTGCTTCTAGGTAGTCATTTTTGTTGTTGGTATATGAGTTTTCTGTTGCTGGAGTGTACATTGTGGAGAGGATGTTTGGAGTTGCTTTATAGTTGGTTGGATATTAACTGATGCTGCTATGGAGTTGATCAATGTTGTTGCTGCTAGTAGATCGAATTATGTTGTTGCTACTATGTGTTGGTGATATGATCTACTACTGCTGCTATGACCTGTATTATGTTGTTGATTTCTGATGTTGCTTAAAGGGAGAGAGCACGTGTTTCAGTGTTTGCTACTACTGAGTGAGAGAGTTTATTGTTGCTATTGATAGGAGATATATGTTGCCGCACCTTTGTGCTTTTTTTGGCATAGCTTGTGTCCAAGGGGAGTTTAGTGAACATATTTTCTAGGGGGATTGTTATTGTTTTTCAGCCTTGCACTCCATTGTATATCACTTGCATATGTTTTTTATTGGAGTTTATGATTTTTTTGATAGATCCCCTTGCATGTAGAGGAGTATATAGCATTCATTCTTGACATATTTATCCCTTTTCCATTGTTGTTAAAGGGGGAGAATGTGAGGATGTTGAAGATGATTGTTTCAACTAGGGGGTTTACATCAATGCCAAAGGGGGAGATTGTTGGAATTGATGTGTGTTGCAATGTTGCATATGTGTGGTTGGTTTTCATTGATGTCAACTTGGTTTCTTGGGTTGCAGGTGAGTTGGTTATGCATGTGTATGTGTGGTTTCTAGTGGCTTGTGTATGGATGATGTGATGGATGGTCCTTGGCTTGTATACTAGCTTAGAGATGATGGTTGAGGTGTAGATGGTCCTTGGTTGGATGACGGTGTGTTGCATTAGTTTGGAGGCCTTTCATGATATTGGTCTTCTTGATCATGTTGCTGCATACAAACGTTGATGGACACTTTAGGAGTTAGAGTTGAGGAGCCTTGTTGATTAGGCATCCATGGTCTCCATGTCCCGAATTAGGTCTCCTATGATGATGATGTTATACCTTGGGCTTGGAGAGGATCTACATGTGCCTATGGATGCTTGAGATGGTTGTGAAAACGTTGGAGGATGTATGATAGGTATTGGAGCTACATACTGATGGTAGGGATGTTGCAGAGAAGTTTGATGGCCCAATTTCTTATTATGGTGTTTGGTTGACATCCTAGTCAACCTAGTTTGACTTGGGATGATGGTGGAGTTGCTGCAGTGACTTGGTGAAGTGTTACAAAGATGTAAGAGACTTCCAGGGGTCCTATAGAGGTTGGTGAAGCTCTGGAAGAAGTTTGGGCAGGTTCTGAGCTGAGGAAACATGTTTTTGAGTCTCCTCTGCCATAGTTGCATGCATGATGGGTCAAGGGAGTGGTTGAAAATCCATAGTCGCATGGAGACAGGCCCAAGGGAGCGGTTATAGCCCCAGTTGCATGGATGAAAATTCTAAGGAAGTGAATGAGGTGTTTTCACGATTTTTGCTCCATATTCCTCACACTAATCAACTAATTTTGGTGTTATAGCATTGTTATTAATTGAATGTTTTTGGAATATGATCAGAAAGGTTCGTGGGTCCTCTAGAAGCTAATCAAGGTTGAAGATATCAAAATGCTAGTGTTGTTAGTGGTTGATTTGGTCAAGAATCCTTCCTCAACCAAATTTGAAGCATGTAAAAAGAGTTGTTTAGTCTTCCATAACATGTAGCATTTACTAAGATACTCAACACATAAAATTGATAAATAAAAGAAGGCTTTGAGTATATTTGGTTGGATTTGATGAGAGTGTGAGAGTACTCCATTGCAAGGGAATTGTGAGTGAATAGAGATTATTGTAGCTATTCACACATTATTGCAAATATGTATTTGTAACAACCGTGGTGGAAATTCCATGTGAAAAAGTTAAAATAATAACCACGGTTGATGGGACACATATTCCAAGTTGAATGTTGGGAAAAACATCCTAGTGCTATTATGGCTAAGGAAATTGGCAAAGGCTATGACTAAGGCATTAAAGAGGCAAAAATGATTTTTGGCACATTTATTTATGAAAATAATGGAAATTAGGAGAAAAGGGAGATGAAAGGTCACAGGCTGCATTTGAGGAGGAGAATGAAGGAAAATAATGGAAAATGAAGAAAATAGAGGCCTCATCTATAAAAAGGCTTATGAGGATCAGTTGGTACCTTTTGTCAGTGCATTTTTAGGGCTCTCTCATTATTCTCTCTCTCTCTCTCTCTCTCTCTCTCCCATACTCTTGGATACTTGGAGTTTTCTTGGAGCACTCTCAGAGAGTTTGGATACTTAGTGATTTAGAGAAAGAGGGAGAAGGAAGAGCAGGAAAGTGTAGGTGGAAATCAGGATTGACAACTACAACGATATTTGATTACAATTACCGATTTTCATGTATGTTTTCCTCACTAGTTTTGGCATGCATGAGTATGCATGTGGATATTCCTAGCCTTTCAATTTCTTGGAAAACCATGGTATTGTGGGTTTATTTCCATTGGTTGTTTTCTGGTTGTTTCTCATGATTCCTTTAGCTATGGGTTGAGTTATTAATTCTTGGATGCCTTGGTTGGAAAAACTTTTTGGAAGCCGAGAAAACAACTGTGGGTTGAGTTACTAGTCCTGGAAGCCTTGGTTGGAGAAACACTATGGAAGCCCTAGGTGGGTTGAGTTACTAGTCCTCGAAGCCCTGGTTGGAAAAACGATCTGGAAGCCCTGTAACATTTGGGGTTGAGTTACTAGTCCTAGAAACACTAGTCGGAACAAGCACTCTAGAGCCTTGGAATAGCTTGGATAGAGATCAATCCGTGATGGTTAGTGATGTCCGACGGTGAGGTGGAATCACTGGTTTTGGGGTTGAGACAATTTGGTATATGAAGCCCTGGTTTGGCATTGATTGATGTGTTTGATTAAGTCCCACATTCACGCTTGGGAATATGGAACATGGGTGAGTAGATGAAGTGAAACTTGGCTCAGCCAATTTATGGTTGGGTGGAACATGGAAGTCCATATCTGGTTGGGTTTTACATTCAATAATGAAGAGCTCATTCCTATTGTATTCGGTACGAAAACGTGTTGGTTATTGTATGGATTTATTTGTTGTTATATCCATTGTATTTATGCTCTTATTATGCTAGTTATAAGCATGTATTTGATTAATGATGATGTATGGCTCTATCTATGTTCTTACCAGTAAATGAATGCACAATGTTTCTATGGTCAAATAGATTGTATTCTAGCTTATGATGTAGGGGAGCAATGCTTCTTAGCCATTCTCATATTTGTAAGATACCCCCATGTTTAAATCTATTGTTTATACTTGTAGATGTAATGTTTGTGACATGTTTGATGAAATTCCAGTCATAGATGGGTGGGGTTGAATGAGTTCCTGATGATGTGATTATTTCCATACATTTGTTTTAATTTTATTTATCCTCTCCTGAAGTTACAGGAAGTTATGGGCAATGACTTAGGCTCAAAGGCTGAAAATGTGGCATGAATCCTAGAGTTGCAGGCACAATATTTACCTTTTGGGGCTCTGACCATGAGCTTGGCAAGGCAAGCCCACGACTAAGGGTCTATAACTGCTCCATTTCCCTTACATGCCCACGACTAAGCCTAAAATGGGTTAAAAATCAGTTCCCCCTCAGGGAGCATGACCCTGGAAGGTTGGGTTACCTCCTGGGGATGTCAATGATGTAATGTAAGGTCTTTTTGTTGTGTTTCTATCGGTTCCACTTCATCAAAGTCAACTAGGAGGTTGAATCTCATATTAGTAGCCTCTCGTCACATGTTTACCCCAGTTGGCCGGTTACTTGGGTAGATGTGGGAAGAGGGTGTTACCATATCAGAATTGAGTATGCATAATTCAAATATGTTTTTTATTGCATAGTGGAGAAGTATTGGCAGATTGAGGTGTGTTTGAGAGCAGTGTTTTGGTGTGTTGTAGTGAAGAAATTCCCTTCTCTCGGTCATATTTATGATTCATATTTGATGATAAGAATTCTAGAGTTATTGGGATTCACATGTTGAGCGAATTGAGAATCCAATATGAAATATTTTGAAATGTGGTTCACATGGAGGACGTGAAGGTGTGGATGCTTTAATATAGACAATTATTTGGCTAATTCAGTAGTAGGAAGAGTTTTCTCCATCCAATAAGAGTTGGATAGTCTAATGGTAGTTGGGCGAGGATCGTTGGTTGTGGGAGGTTCCAACGGATGGTAGTCCATAGATTTGTGAGAGAAAAAAAGTTCTAAATTGATAGAGGTCAGCATACTGTAGTGAAAGCCAAATCTTCTGGCTGATGGTTGTAAGCTAATCCATGTAAAGTTGTTCAACATATTAATAGAATATTTGAGAAGCGCAACAACAACATGGTAGTTTTCTCTCGAAAGGGTTTCCACCAGAAATAATTGTGTTCTTATGTGTGCATGCTTGTGTTTCTCGTGGTGATTTCTCATGATTGTTATGATTTCAATTTATTGCTGCTTATATGATTTGATGAACTAATCTTGTGAATGTGCACGAATAATAAACATTGTCACAAAAATTTATGTTGGTGAAATTTTGTATAAATGCCATCACTACTAATTCAACAGTAGGCCCCTTGTACATTTATTCGACAATAGGCTCCTTGTGTTTCCCTCTACTATGACATACAAATTTGATCAAGCCACTCTTTGCTAGTTTAGGACCTAATCATTATTGAGAAATATTAAGTGAACTAATCTAGTTGAAATTTCATCATAGAGTGTATCATATTGAAACAAATGGTCACTTTCAAGAAAATCACTTAGCTCACACCTACTATAATCCTAAATTCATAATGGACTAGAAATGTGAAAATGCCACAATCACAAACTTTGTCATGAGGGAGTTCAACATGTATGATCTTTGATACCATATAAAGAAATGGGATAGTAAATATGTTTCCACACACAAAAATTGCGTTCAATGACCTATTCAACAATGTGATTGATCTGTAAACGAGGAACTTATATACCACTCACTTCACCAACATGGATCTTTTGTGGAAATTAAAACATGTTCTTTCTTTCTCTGTCTTAGGAAAATAAATTTGCCTTAAGAATGGCTTATACTTGGGTGTAATCTATACATAACAACTGGCTACCTATGCAATGACAATCAATACTTTTATTCAAATTCCTTTGTCAGTAATCATTAGCTAGGAAGGTACTAAATAGGTTTACATCTTGGCTTCAAGCCTTCTATTTTCAATGAAAATAATAGAGAACCACCATCTCTCTATGCATTTAATGACTACATCACTAATCTTTGTGCAATAATGAGGTATAAGAAATATCTAACTCTGGCTACTATGTTCAAGTTATTGGTTTAGCCATAGTCTAATGAGGCCACAATTTGATCCGGATTTATGCAGGAACACAACATAATACACATATAACCACAAATACAAAGATATAGCAGAGATAACACTTCATTTCAATAATATCAAAGAACTGAAATTTGCTTACAGACAGAATGGAAATAAACTAGCTAGGGTGCTGGTAGCGAATCTCTGAGAAGAGATGTGGCGGCTATAGACATATGAACTGTGTTATAATGAGGCTTGGGGGCCTATTTATTATTGAGAAACAATAGAGAACTCTAAACGTCTAAAAACATAACCCTAGGAGATGAATCGCAAAAACTATGGGCCCCGTTTGGGTAAATTGGTGTTTTAACTTCCCGAGGATGTAACTTCGGCATACGATCTCCGTTTGACGCGTATGTTACATCGTTAGAAAGATATATCTGAGGAATACAACTATTGTTGTGAATATTGATTCTAAAATTAAATCATCTTTTCCAGACAAACGATGCCCAAAAAATGTCATTTAGGGCCTCAAAATGGCTCCGGAAGTTCAGGACCCGAAAAAATGCTAAAAATAGTAAGTTGTGCCAAAACTAAGAAACTGAAAGAGACAATGGTGGGGCCCCAAGTGGAATAGGCGAGTGGCCACCAATATCCACCTGGATCATTCCTTCCCCCTTAGGAAGCAATGGTCCCCATTGCGTTGAGTTCCTCCATGAGATGAGGAAACTTCTGCTGAACTTGGTCCCTGGTGAACTACTTGCCTTGGTGCAGGAGTTGGCCAGATTTGACAACCAGATACAGTTGGATCTTCTATTGGTGAGTGTTCTTGATTTGCGTGTCCACGATACAATCTGTGGTGGCCTGTTCCATGCAGTCTAGGTTTAACTCTTTTGGTGTGAGTTCTTCTGCAATGTCAGAGGTGTCTAGTAGAGGTGGGAAGTAGGGACGAAGGTGGTCTACATTGAATACTGGGTGTAGACCAAGGAATGGTGGAATACTGAGCTCGAAGGCATTGTTCCCTAAAACCTTAGTGATGGTGTATGGCCCATATCGGAGCGGGCGAAGCTTGCAGTGGGGTCTAGTGAGGCGCTCTTTTTGCAAATGTAGCCACACTTTGTCGCCCACCTAGAAGTTGTGTGGAACCTAATGTTGATCATGTCGTTGCTTGTACTTAGCATTGGCTCTATCCAATATGTCATGAACCTGTTCGCGGATGTGTTGAATGCGCTCGATGAAGTTGTTCACTTTTTCAGCTTCAGACTGGACATGAGCCGAATCGGCCAGAGTAGCCACAAATGGCATGGCTACGTCAATGGAACATAGTGGTTGGAATCCCAAGCCCACCTGAAAGGGGCTGTGGCTGGTTGAGCTGTGGAGAGCTCGATTATAACTATGTTGTACATAGGGGAGGCTCTTATCCCATGTGCGTGGATGATTTGAGTTGTACATGCACAGAATGTGTATAATCATCCTATTGATGACCTCTGTCTGGCCATCAGTTTGGGGATGGAAAGTTGTGGACTTGGTGAGCTTGGTGTCCAACATTGACCAGAGGCTGGACCAAAATGTGCTGAGGAACCTGCTGTCGCGATCTAAAATGATAGACTGTGGGATCCCAAAGTGAACCCACACTCGTTCAAAGAAGAGTTTAGCAGTGGCTTCTGCTGTGATATCCTTCTTGCAGGCCGTCATAATGGCCATCTTCGAGAAGCTGTCGATGACCACGAAAACATAGTCGTTTCCATGCTTAGTAGAAGGAAGGCCTGACATGTAATCCATGGAGATGGATTCCCAAGGTCGACTAGGGGTAGGTAGCGGAGTATAGAGCCCTTGCTTCTTGATGGCCGGTTTGGCAATGGCGCAAGCAGTGCAGGATTTGATGTACTTCCCAACATCCCGTCGAAGGTTCGACCAATAGAAATACTTCTGTAGTACTGCCACTGTTTTCTCGACCCCAAAATTCCCAGCGACTCGACTATAGTGCGCTTCCCATATCATCTTGGCACGCTCGCTTGAAGGAACACAAATGTGTCCTAGGTGACATAACATTGCATCTTGGAGGTGAAAATTTGGAACTTGCGTACCCCCCAAGAGTGCCTTGTATGTGTGGCTGAATTCTGGATCGCTCTTGTAGAGAAGCGGCCAATTAGAAGTCTTGTGCCCACAAGAGTTGAGAACTATGGTTATGGTCACGATCGGTGGTCGGCTGAGGCAGCCGACAACATTATTGGTGCTACCCTTCTTGTACTTGATGTTCAAATGAAATTGTTGCAGATATGTGGACCACTTCTAATAGCGATCATTCTGCAACTTCCCTTGTGTCTGAATGAGCTGTAGGGGTCGGTGGTCTGTGTGGATGATTGTTTCCTTCCCCAAAATGTAATGCTTCCATTGTCGACAAGCCTGCACAATGGAATACATTTCTTTGTCATAAGTGGGATACTTGTGAACTGTGTCAGACAATGTCTCACTGTGATATGCCACTGGATGCCCCTATTGAGTAAGAACTGCCCCAATAACATAGTCAAAGGCATCTGTCTTGATCTCAAATGGTTGTTGCAAGTCTGATAATGTGAGCACTGGGGCAGAACAGAGGTGATGTTTCAATTCTATGAACGCCTTCTGTTGAGATTCCGACCAAAATAATTTTTCTTTCGCTCCTCCCTTGGTGACTTGACTCAAGGGCCAAGTGATATGAGAGAATCCCAACACGAACCTGTGGTAAAAATCAGCAAGACCCAGAAAGCTGCAAAGCTCTGTTAGAGTGGTTGGGGCTGGCCAATCCTGAATGACTTGGATCTTGGCTGGATCCACATGCACCCCCCTTTCATCAATAATGTATCCTAGATATTGAACCTAGGTCATGCCAAAAGTGAACTTCTCCAAATTGGCACACAACTTGTTTTGCTGTAGTGTTTGGAGGACTTCTCAGATGTGGTGGAGGTGCTCTTCCCAAGTCTGGCTGAAGATCAGAATGCCATCCATGTACACCACTACAAATGAGTTGGTGAATGGACGCAAGATGTCATCCATCAAGCTCATGAAGGTTGCGGGAGCATTCGTCAACTCGAAAGGCATGATGAGCCATTTGAAAAGGCCCTCCTTGGCTTTGAAGGCAGTTTTCCACACATCAGAGGGTTTGATTGGCACCTGGTGATACCCAGACTTCAAGTCAATCTTGCTAAAATATTTTTCTCCTTTGAGTTGGTCCAGAAGGTCATCAATCCGTGGGATCGGGTACCTATTTCAGATAGTGATCTTGTTCAGTGCCTGATAGTCAATACAGAGTCTCCAAGTCCCATCCTTCTTCTGTACCAACACGATTGGGCTCCCATAGGGCAATGAACTTGGCCGAATGTGACCTTTATGCAGGAGCTCCTGAATCTGCCTCTTGATTTCATCATTCTCTAGAACAAAGCGCCTATAGATCATTCCATTGGGTAGTGGCGTACCTGGGGTCAGGTCAATGGGGTGCTTGACCTCACAGTGTAGAGGCATCCCTGTGGGTGAGGTGAAGATGTCCCCGTACTCCTCCACAACTTTGTCCATTTGTTTTTGTCATGCAGAGCAGCCATGTCTGGAGGTCATGGCCACAATATTATTCTTGCCCTGGGGGCGGATCATCAAGAAATTTTTTTTCTTGGTTTGGGAAATGAGCTTACTGCATTGTTTTGCAGTAACCAAAGAGATAGTGGGAGGCGGTGGTACCTTTGGTATCCTGTACAACTTATTTCCCAAAGTAACAATAACAGTGGGAGGTTGGGACTCATACACAGCATGTCGCTTCCATAAGTATGGTTGGCCTAATAATACATCAGAAACATCAATAGGAGCAATGTCACACAATACCTCATCCGTGAAGGTCTTGATGCTATAGGGAAGACAACATTTCTGGTTGACGTGGAGATCTTGTCCTTGGTGAAGCCACCCGATGGTGTATGGTTGTGGGTGCACTGTGGTCGGCAAGCCCAACCGCTTCACGACATTTGCTAAAATGAGGTTCTTTTGGCTCCCATTGTTGACAATGAACTGTAGCGAGGAACCATTTACCCACATCTGGGAGTGGAAGAGACGCTCTGCCTCCTCTGGATCTTCTGGTTCCTCCTTCTGGGTCTTTGTAGTGGCAATAGTGGCGTTGGGCTCCGCATCAATAATCTGCTTCCCTTTGTCATTCCCCTTGTCAGGTTTTGATTCAGATTCGGAGCATGCATCTGATTTAGAAGCCCTCATCTTGGCCACTAGCGACTGCTTGGCCCAACACTCACTTGTGTTGTGAGTGGAGCTCTTATGGAACTCACACCATTTTCCCATGTCCTTCTTTGGCTTCGCAGTGTTGTTCTTTGCTTGTTGCTTTGGTAGGTTGTCTTGGGCCGCCATGCCTTGGATTTGTTCTTTGGTTTGCTGTTTGGGGGCACCTTTCCCTTGCTTTTGATTCGCAGATCCAAAGTCTCGCTTCTTCTGTTTGAATTTCTGCTCAATCTTGGCAGCATACCAGTATGCCATACCAAGTGAGGAGATGTCAAGGAACTCCATTTACTCCTGAATGTATCTATGTAGACAACCGCGATACTTTATCACCAAATGTTTCTTTGAATCTTCGATACCCAACTTTGTGCGCAGGGTATGGAACATATTCATCAGCTCATGCACATCTTGATCCCTTTGTTGCCGCAGCGTGGTCCATTGTATGTACTTGTCCTCATAGCTCCCCACGGGATAGTATTGTTCCTTGATGGCATCTCAGAAAGAATTCCAAGTGGGTATGGCTGAGAACAAAGAGGGTTCTGTCTCGTCTTTTTTCTCATAGTATGTTTCCCACGAGTCCTTGACATGGGGGGTTAGCTTTGAGGAGTGCAAAAATAATCTTCTCCCGGTCGGAAAAGTCATGAATCGAGAAATATCCTTCTAATAGATTCAACCATCTATCTACGACATCTGCATCTATTTGACCCTCAAATATGGGAATTTTAAAGTTCACTTGTACCTTAAAGGGATTCGAACCTCCAGAGTGGCTGCTGGATGCAGATGCGCCGCCGGTGGGCAGTCGTTTAAGGATCTGGGCAAAGTTATCCATCATCGCGTTCCTTTGTTTTTTGAGGGCCTCCTCGAGCAATATTTTGATAGGATCTCCTGCTCCCTCATCTTTATTTTTTTCCCCCATGGGCGTCCATCAGGGTTTGCGAGGCTGATCTTGCAAAGGTTCCACCAGATCGAGCCCTAACTCCTTATACCCCGACCTTGTTGGGGACATGCAAAGAAGGATCAAGAAAAAGCAGACTGCTTTGATACCACTGATCCATACTTATGCAGGAACGCAACAGAATACACATATAACCACAAATACAAAGATGCAGTGGAAATAACACTTCATTTAATTAATATCAAAGAAGTGAAATTTGCTTACAGACAGAATGGAACTAAACTAGCTAGGGTGCTGGTAGCGAATCTCTGAGAAGAGATGTGGCGGCTACAGACCTCTGAACTGTGTTACAATGAGGCTCGAGGGCCTATTTATTATTGAGAAATAATGGAGAACTCTAAACTTCCAAAAACCTAACCCTAGGAGATGAATCGCCAAAACTATGGGCCCCGTTTGGGTAAATTGGTGTTTCAACTTCTCGAGGACGTAACTTCGGCATATGATCTCTGTTTGACGCGTATGATACATCGTTAGAAAGATCTCTCTGAGGACTACAGTTGTTGCCGAAATATTGATTCTGAAATGGAATATTAGTTTTTGAACAAACGATGCCAAAAAAACGTCATTTAGGGCTTCAAAACGGCTCCGGAAGTTTAGGACTTGAAAAACTGCTAAAAATAGTAAGTTGTGCCGAAAATGAAAAACTGAAAGAGACAATGGTGGGGCCCCAAGTAGAATATGTGGGTGGCCACCAATATCCACCTGGATCACAATTTCACTTGGAAAATGATGGAAATTCTGGCATAATTATAGAAAAATCCGGAATTTGTTTTTGGAAATCCTGGTTACGATGGGTTTGTGTTATATTCTTTCCACAACTAAAAGTAGGCGCGAAGCGGGGGGTAAGAGGGGGGAGGTACCCCCCCTTCACTTGCGCCGGGTGCAGTAGGGTGGTTACAGGGGGGCCGATAGCCCCCCCTATTTTTTTTTGGACCCTATTTTAGGTGGGCTAACCCGCCTATGGTTTTGTGCATGGGGTTTGCACATGATTTTGGGGCATGATGGTTTTTTGCCCCTAGTATTTTGTAGATCCGGTCAAGGGAACAATGGTTATGTTCTAATCCAGGGTTAATGGATTGGTGATCCAGGTGGATATCGGTGGCCACCCACCTATTCCATTTCGACCTGCGGCATCAATTCTTGCAGTTTTTCACTTCCAGCAGCTTACTATTTTTAGCAGGTTTTCGGGTCCTGCACGCCCAAAGCCATTTTGGGGAATTAATGATCCAGGTGGATATTGGTGGTCGCCCGCCTATTCCATTTGAACCCCCGCCATCAGTTCTTTCTGTTTTCAAGTTTCAGCACAACTTACTATTTTTAGTAGTTTTTCGGGTCCTGAACTTTCGGAGCCATTTTGAGGCCCTAAACGACGTTTTTTGGGAAAATCAAGAGTGACTGAGCTTATCTTTCTTGCACCAAAATTTGTACTCCTTGGATAGATATTTCTAACAAGCTATTGAGCACGTCAAACGGAGATCGGATGCCAAAGTTACATCCCTGGGAAGTTGAAACACCAATTTACCCAAATGGGGCCCATAGTTTTGGCGCTTCATCTCCTAGGGTTAGGTTTTTGGACGTTTAGGATTCTACATTGTTTCTCAACAATAAATAGGCCCTCGAGCCTCATTGTAACACAATTCAGGGGCTGGTAGTCGTCACATCTCTTCTCAGGGATACGCTGCCAGTACCCTAGCTCATTTATTTCCATTCTGTCTGTAATAGGCCTTCGAGCCTTAATGTAGCACAATTCAGAGGCCCGCGTATGCCACATCTCTTCTCAGAGATACGCTACCAGCGCCCTATCTTGCTTCCATTATGTTTGTAAGCTTATTTCAGTCATTCTTTTATTAATAAAATGAATCATTATTTCCGCTGCACTCTGTGTTTATGGTTATATGTGTATTCTGTTGCGTTCTTGCATAAAATCTGGATCAATTGGGGTTTATGAATTCTTTGGCATGTATATATATGTGTTGTAATACTAAAAGGAATATAATGAAAAATCAAGCTGGTAGTCTCGATTTGGGATCCAGGGGAAAAATCTTTGTGTATATATGTTTTATGTTTTTATGCTCTCGTTGTTGTTTATTTTTTGTTTTTTAAGAATTCATTTGCAGATAATTTTTGTACATGGTTAAAACCTACAGGTTACAACTGTCAAGCCTCAGGATTTTGGGTGCCCCAAGGGTTCTTGATGGCGATGAATTCATTTCCACCATTAAAAAAATGATTCAAACACTCCCAGTATTGGATTTCTTGTTTTTTTTTCACTAGATTCCGACAAGAATTTAGCTGTTCGGAAGAAATTGTGGCCTTGGTAGACAACACCATTGGTTTATGGTTCCCAAGGCTAATGGTCAACAACCAAGCCAACCTACTTAATCAACTAAAATAAGCTCTATAATGAAAACATTAAAGGCTACCTATAGGTACATCTCCTCATGCAGTTTGTTAAGGGTTTAATGATAACCATTAATAATGTGCATGGTTTTAAGTGATGTCATAACCACTATCTAACAAATAGACTTGAGTTTATTGAATGTAGAGTCTCTTACAAATTTCTAACAATAAAATAATTCTATATGATAGCTCTAGTATCTAATGGTATAGGAGACAACCGATAAAATATCAATAGATGGATAATGAGAAAAACTTCCATATTTGCACAAAATTTGTCAATCATTGTGTGCATTGGCAAAGGTAATGCACATTGGTTAGTGGAAGGTGAGACTCACAAAAATTGTATACTACCCATTCAAGAAGTCAATCACTATATACCAACATTCACCCAACAAAAAGTCAATTGGGAAAATACAAGCACATTTTGCCATGCAAATAACTCACATAGCAATTGTAAATGGCCTGTTGGTGATGCTTATGGCTAGAAGTGCATATGGTCCATATGGCCATAATATGATTGCTCATAGTCTTGGTGCAACACCAAGGAATTATAACTAGTTCATGGGATGCATGCATCCTCTTGCACAACTGAGGCTAACCTTGAATTTTCCTAGGAGTAAAAACTGTTCCTTATAGGAGAGGCTACAACCCAATGAAAGAGAAAAAAGTCCAACAATGTTAAAAACACCCAATAGTCCACCAATCTCAATTAAGGCAATTTGGAAACCTCTTATAGAAGTGCAATGACTCTGAGATGATAGCCATTGATCTCCAATCTTTGAGTATAATGGATAAAGGAGAAAAGAGAGATGTTAATATTCATTAATTACTAATGGAAATTTGTTTTTGAGTAAATTTAAGAGAATTACACGATGAAACTCCTCAACATAAGTGTGATTGCAATCAATGAGCACTATACACTATAAATGACAACAATAATCTCATTCACTCTGAACACTCTATATAACATTAAAACACACATAAAGAAAATCTATCACACATGAACACAATATTTATCCTAAAAATTCAAATGAGAAGAAGCTAGTTTTGTATGGTTGTTTAGTCTATTTCAACAATCTCTAGTTTACAATGCAGCTAATGGTTCCTTATGCATCCTCCTCTCATTTGCTAACAACCCTTTGAGAATAAAGTTGTAGGAATAAATAAGAAAAAATAAGGTAACCGAAAAGCTAACAATTACAAAATTTCATTTTCATTTCTTATTTGTCAATGTTTTCTGTCTTATTTTACTTTTCTTTATCATTTATTTATATGTTTTTTTTTTAATTAATTCTAATAATTTATCTAACCTTCATTAATCACACACTTTATTTTAAAATACTAATTCTTAAGCTATTTATTATCAAATCAACAATTATCCACATAATTTATATAAATGTTTTCCTTAAAATAAAAACACTATCTTCTAACATTAACAATTTGTTGAGAAAATATATCAACCATAAATTAATTTGTATACTAAACTAAACTATTGCTCTAAATTAATAAATATTAAACAACTTTCTCCCTTCTATTATAATCAGAAATTAATAGAATATCTAAAATAAATAGAGATCAGCGAGAAAAATCGAATAGAATATCTAAAATAAATAGAAATCAGTGAGAAAATTTGAAGTCATGAAAATTTTGTGCTGGCTGTGGAGTTGGAAGCCACGCGCACTCTGTGAAGAAAACCATTTCACTTTTACCCAAATTATCTAAGTAATATAATCAGAAATTAATATAATATCTAAAATAAAGCGAAAACAGTGAGAAAATTTATTTATTTTTTAACTATTATAGTCAGAAATTAATATAATATCTAAAATAAATAGAAAAAGTGAGAAAATTTATTTAATTTTTAACTATTATAATCAGAAATTATTATAATATCTAAAATATATAGTAAACAGGGTTAAAATTTATTTAATGTTTAACTATTATAACTAGAAAATAACTTTTAAGATCTAAAATAAATAGAAAACAGTGAGAAAATTTATTTAATTTCTAACTATTATAATCAGAAATTATTATAATATCTAAAATATATAGAAAACAGTTAGAAGATTTAATTATTATAACGATAAATTATTTATTCAGAAATTATTTTAATATCTAAAATAAATAGAAATCAGAGAGAAAAATTGCAGTCATAAAAGAAGATCTAGTGCTGGCTGTGGGGTTCGAACCCACGCGCACTTCTGTGCAGAAGATCTTAAGTCTTCCCCCTTAACCACTCGGGCAAACCAGCTGAATATGTAAATTCCTTTACACTACATATCATTCTTTAATATAAATTGAAACCGCAACGCGCTTTCCCTTTAGTGATATGATCACTTCTCAATAAAGGTCGTCAGTTCGATCCTCGCGATGGCTTTTCAAATTATATTTATGCCTGGTTAATGCAAAACCACCTATGCATTTTCTCTTCTGTGTAAGTCAAACTTCGATTTATAAAACTTTCAACATAAACTAAACACATATTACACTGAACTCCAATTTTTACTTAGCCTTTAGTAAGACAGATAAGCTCTACTTATATGGTTTAACCCTATCATATAGATGTGTATATCATTGGTAACAGGCCCAACTTTCTTGGCAACAACATCAATTTTAAATGTAATATAACGATTTTTCAATTATTTTGCAAAAGTATTCTGATCACTTTCGCATGGAAATATAAGTAATTTTAATTTATTTCACTTATAGTTTATTTACTTAATGGTTTTTGATGTTTTTTTCAAAGATGTATTTTACGATGTAAAAGTTAACATGGAATATGGAAGAGATGCGTAATACCTTTTCAATTATGTTGAAGATATATAAGTTACATTATTTTTAAAAATGATTTTAATATACATTATAAATAAAATATGTCAAATGTTGATTTTAAATAAGACGTTTTTATATTGTTCTTATGGTAAGTGAAATTGGTGATCGACGTAATGTGAGTTTATGGTAACTAAGAGATTAAGGTTAAAATCTCTCAATTGTGATGGTTTATGAATAGGAAGATAAACCCTAAACCCTAGAAATTGGTTGTAACCTACATATATTTAAAAATAATTCCAAGAAGAAATATTATAATTATAAATGTTTTTAAAGAGGAAATTTTAAATTATATTTATAGTGTTTTTAACTTTACAATATAAGACAAATATGAAAATGACATATCGTATTAATAATAAAATAATTCAATTTAAATTATAAATAAAATATATTAATGTTCCCTTTTAATAAAAAAGTTGAAGTATGAATTTCATAAATAAAATATACCACTGTTTTATATATATATATATATATAACAATTTTTTTTAATTGGTTAATTTTTTTTAATGAAAATTAATTTCAAATTGAACAAATTAAAATGGTAAAATTTTCACTTTAATGAATTTGATTCTTTTTATTACAAGGTAGATTTAAAGTTAAAATGATTTGTTGGTTGAAATGAAATGAAGTGATATTTTAACGTCCACGAGACTAAAAATAATCTATGGGACCACCAATGTCCTTGTTTTTTGTCTTTTGCAATTCAATCCTTTCCTTATTCAAATTGATGATGAGCTTACCCAACCTTCTAACATCCCCCTTGTTGAAAAGACAATGCCAAGGAACTGATGCTAACATATTTCCATAATTGTCCCCGATGTCTCTAAAAGCATCACATTCCAAAATGAAATGTTTTTCTGATTCCACTGCCCCATAAGTATAAAATGTACACACCCGTTCTTCCCAAACTTCTTTAGGTTTTTTCCACCATCCCGTTTCACATGGAAGTTGACACAATTTAGTTCTTAATTGAGCAATAAGAAACTTTTCCCTCCACAAAATTCTAGCTCCAATGTACTCTTTTTGCTGGAGATCACAAGTGGGGTTGAATTCCTCAACAAAGTACTTCTTCTTTCAACCCAAATCTTTTCCCCATATATATTTACGTAACTTCTCCATAACAAAATTATTTAGCTCCTTGCTATTTGTGGCACAGACACTAAGGTAGATATTTTATTTTTGGATAGGGGTGAGCACCTTCATCATTTTACTATCTTGTGTTATTGTTTATGGTATTATTGTCTCTATTTTTATGCTACAAACTAAGTTAAAAATCATTAATTTATGTGCTTTAGCAACTTGCCTAATTGCCTAAAATACATAAAAAATTATTTGCACAATTCATCAAATCTTCAAGTTTTCAAATACAAATTAGTTTGGTATCAAAGCACTAGTTCTTTGGTTGTATTGAAGGTTTAATTATGTTGCAAGTGTTTTCTAATGCTTACAAGGTTGAAGCTCAAAAGAGGAGAAGAAAATCTTGTGGGAACAAGTCCTCAAGCTAGTTCAAGGAGAGCACATATGCCACAAGTTTAACCTCAAGTGTCACCCAAAGGCTCACCAGTCATGGCACATGAAGGAGGCCTTGACAATATGTCTAAGGATGAGAAGAAATTTAGAAAGGCATCCTTTGAAATGACTGAAATGGTGAAAGTTCTTTATGAGGAAAGGAACTCAAGGTTGCAATGTGAGAGCTCAAATCCTCCAAAGGGAAATGGAGGAAATGGAGACAAAACTCCAAAAGGAAATGGAGGGAATGGTGACAAACCACCTCTACCTCCACATTTCTCTTCACCTTCACCTTCACCTCCATCATCACTCTCATCTTCTTCTACATCAACCCCTTCACAAACACCTCCACATTCTCCAAAGGGACATGGCAAAACTACTTTGTTAAAACTTGACATAAATTTTGAATTGCCTATGTATAATGGAGAGGTAAATGCTGAGAAATTAGATAATTGAGTTCGTCACCTTGAAGTGTATTACATGATACAAAGGATCAAAGATGGTGAGACCAAGATTCTTTCTTCTTTAAGGTTGGAAAGTGCAACACTCATTTGGTGGGAAACCAAAATTCAAGAGGATCTCAAGAAAAGTGGTAATATCATAACTTCTTGGAATGATTTTGTGGCTGCATTAAGAAGACAATTTTATCCTTTAGCATACATGCAAAAATCTATAATGGATTGGCAAAACTTTAGGCAAGCAAAGGGTTAGAGTGTGCAAAGTTATACCCAAGAGTTTAGAAAAAGAGCATTGATTTTGGGTGTATATTTATCCTCTCAAGATACTCTACTCAAATATATTGGAGGTTTACATAGTTACTTGAGACACACAATTCTCACATTTAACCCTACAAATCTAGATGAAGTTTGTGTATAGGAAACATATTTAGAAGCAAGAGGGAAGAATGTTCCCCAAGAGGGCAACAAGAAGCCATTTAAGAGTGGAGACAAAGGAAAGGGAAAATTCAAAGGAAAAGGGAAAAATAATGCTTCCATGAAGAAAGAGGGAGAAAAAATCACATGCAAACACCGTTTAAAAAAAGACCATGATGAAGACCATTGTTGGAAACTTCATCCTGAGATGAGACCCAGAAAGTTTAACAACAAAGGAAAACAAAAGACTACTACAACTACACAACATGATTTAGGATCTAATTTAGGAGATGAAACAAAGATCACAACCATGTGATTGAAAGGTAAGGACTCTATTGCAAGTACTAGTTCTTCTAGTAACCTTAATGAAACTCAAAAGGGTAAGGAAAGAATAGAGCTTTTCCATATTAGAGTTATCTCAAAACATAACAAAATAGACACGGAAGATAAACACTAAACCCTAGAATTTTGTTGTAGCCCCACATATATTTAAAAATAATTCCAAGAAAAAAATATTATAATTATAAATGTTTTTAAAGGAGGAAATTTAAATTCTATTTATAATATTTTTTAACTTTACAATATAGGACAAACATGAAAATGATATATAGTATTAATAATAAAAGAATTCAATTTAAATTATAAATAAAATATCCTAATGTTCCCTTTTAATAAAATAGTTTGAGTATGAATTTCATAAATAAAATATCTCATTGTTTACCTTAATGAAAATAATCCAATATCAACTATGTGTGTGAGAGAAATGGAAGTAAAACAAAACTTTTTAATTGGTTTTTTTTTTAATGAAAATTATTTTTAAATTGAACAAATTTAAAGGGGTAAAATTTGCACTTTTATGAATTTGATTCTTTTTATTATAGGGCAGATTTAAAGTTAAAATGATTTGTTTGTAGAAATGAAATGAAATAATATTTTAATGTTCACGAGACTAAAAATAGTCTATGGGACCACGAGTCTCTCTACTTTTCACCTTTTTCAATTCAATGCTTTTCTTATTCAAATTGATGATGAGCTGACCCAACCTTCTAACAACCCCCTTGTTGAAAATGCAATGCCAAGGAACTGATGCTAACATATTTTCATAATTGTCCCTGATGTCTCTGAAAGCGTCACATTTCAAAATGAAATGTTTTTCCAATTCCACTGCCCCATAAGTGTAAAATGTACACACCCGTTCTTCCTAAACTTCTTTAGGTCTTTTCCACTGGCATGTTTCACACCGAAGTTGACGCGAGTTAGTTCTTAATTGAGCAATAAGAAACTTTTCCCTCCACGAAATGGTAGCTCCAATGTACTCTTTTTGTTGGAGATCACAAGTGGGGTTGAATTCCTTAACATCGGACTTCTTCTTTCTACCCAACTCTTTTCCCCATATATGTTTACGAAACTTCTCTATAACAAAATTATTTAGCTCCTTGTTATTTGTGGGACAAGCACTGAGTTAGATATTCCATTTTTGCATAGGGAACAATGTTACCGATGAAATAGGTAACCACAATGTTAACTACTTTTTTTTGGTAGCATAAAAAGCACCCGATTTTGAAAAGTGGTGATGCAGAATCACCATTTTTTTTTTTTTTTGTGCACATTTTTGACACTCTAATATTTTTATTTATGAAGTATGAATATTAAAATGTTAGTGAATTTCATGTTAATTTTGAAATGTATTGATGCAGCATCAACTTTTTTTTTTTTAGAGTGGTGATTTTCATGCTAATTTTGAAACGTATTGATGCTGCATCAACTTTTTTTTTTTAGAGCGGTGATTTTCATGCTAATTTTGAAACATATTGATGCTGCATCAACCTTTTTTTTTAGAGTGGTGATTTTCATGTTGGTAATAAAACACGAAACTTAGATAAAAAATATATATAAAAACAATAAAAAAAAAACCCAATAAAAATGTAAAAAAAAACAAAAATAGCTCGTAAAAATAAAAAATTTAAACAAAAATAAATAAATAAAAACAAAAATATTTGAAAATTATATCAAAGGAAATGACAAAATTTGAAAAAAAAAACACATAATTTAAAGAAAAAAAACAAAAATTGACCAAAAAAATTTAAAAAAAAAAACTTCAAAAACATTTTTTTTCTAACTTATTAAAAAAAACCATATTAAAAATTAAAAAATAAAAATAAAAATAATTAAAATTACAAAATTAAAATTTAGATTAAACAAAAAAATTAAAAAAAAAAAATTAAAAAAATTAAATTTAAAAATTTAAATTAAAAAATAATAATAATAATAAGAAAAAAAATACAAATTTTAAAATTAACCAAAAAAAAACAAATTAAAAAAAAAATTGAAAAAGAAAATAAAATAAAAAAAACTATCATTTAAAAACAAAAAAAATGAAAAAAATAACATGCAAATAATTAAAAAACAAATACACATAAATTTAGTGCTTTTTTTTTAATGAAACAATTTATAGATTTTAAAAATGAAAAACTAAATAAACTAAAAAATTTAAAAAAGTAATTAAATTAAATTAAAATTTAATAAATTTAATAAATAAATTTTAAATTTTAAATTTTAAAAAATAAGTAATCTATAATATTAAATATAAAAATAAAAGAAAATTAAAAAAAAAAATAAACAAATTGAATTTAAGATAAAAAAATTGAATTAAAAAAAATATATATTTAAATTTTTTGAAATTAAAAAAACAATTTAAAAAAATAAAATTAAAATAAAAATATTAAAAATTAAAAAAAAATAAAAATAAAATCAAATAAAAAATATACATATATATTAAAAATTAAAAACAAAAAAAAAAAAAATAATAAAATTTAAAAAAAATAAAAACAAAATTAAAAAAAAAAACAAAACAAATTATATTTTAAATAAAAAAATTAAATTTTTTGAAATAAACAAAAAATTTTAAAAAAATCAAATTAAAAAAAATCAATTCAAAAAAAAAAAATTTTAAAAATTAAAAAAAAAAATCAATTTAAAAAAAAAAAATTAAAAAAATTAAAAAAAAAATGGCGGCAGTGGTGGTGGTGGTGGTGAGGCGGTGGTGGTGGGGGCGGCACCACCCGGCCTTCCCTGCCCGGGCAACGGCGGAGGCCGGCCGGTGGGAGGGCGGCGAGCTGCGCAGCCACCCCGCCCGCCCACAGGCCGGCCTCCGCCGCCGCCCCGGCGGGGAGGGCCGATTCCGGGCGGGGAAGGCCGGGTTGCGCCGCCCCCACCACCACCACCGCCGCCATTTTTTTTTTTTTTTTCCAAAAATATAATTTTTTTTTTTAATTTAATTTTTTTATATAAAATATAATTTGTTTTGTTTTTTGTTTAATTTTGTTTTTATTTTTTGTAAATTTTATTATTTTTTCTGTTTTAAATTTTTATTTATTTATTTTGTTAGTAATTTTTATTAAATTTTTCTTCTTCTTTTTTATTTAATTGATTTTTTTTTTTTAATTTCATAAATTTCCTATATTATTTTATAGAATTTCATAAATTTTGTATTTTTTTAAAATTTATTTGAATTTAATATTGTTTTTTAAATGTTTTACTTTTTTATTAATTTTTTTTTGTTAATAACATAAAATTTTTATATTTTTATATTTCAATTAAAATTGTGTATTTAAAATTAGATTTTTTTTTAATTAAACTTAATTTTTTTTAATTAATTTGTTTTTTAATTTTTTTTATTTAATATTATTTTTTTTTATTTTTTATTTTTTTCAATTTTCCATTTTTAATTGATTTTTAAAGTTTTTATTTTAACAATGGTTTTTTTTTTCTTTTATATTTAAAATTTATTTTTTCTTTCAAAATTTATTTGTTTATTTGTTTATTTATTAAAATTTAATATTTTTGTTTTTAAATTTAATTTGTTATTTTAATATTATTATTTTTTTTAATTTAATAAAATCTGATATATATACATATTTTAATTTAAGTTCATATATATATTTTATTTTTTATAATTTAAATTTAATTTATTTTTTATAGTTTATTTGTTTTTCTAATATATATTGTTTTAAATTTAATATTTTCATTGTATTTTATTTTTATTTTTTATTTTTAATTAATTTTTCATTTTTTTACTTTTAATTTAAATAATGTTTTCTTTTTTTAATATTTTTATTTTAAATTTTTAAATTTATTAAAATTTAATATATTTCCTTAAATTTAATTTTTTGTTTTAAATTATTTTATTTTTTTAAAATTTAATAAGCATTTTCTTTTTCTTTTTTAAATTTAATTTCTATATTTTATTTTTTATAATTTCCTTCTTTTTTTAACTTTTTTTTTTTTTTTTTTAATTTAATATTTTTATTTTGCTTTTATTTTTATTTTTTAATTTCTATATTTTTTTAAATTTCAATCTTAAATTTTTTTTGTTTATTGTTTTATTTTTTTTCCCTTAAATTTTAGGTTTTTTTTAATGTTTGAATTAAAATTTTTATTTTGTTTTTATTTTTATTTTTTTTATCTTCATATATTTTTAAATTTTAAGCTTTTAAATGTTTTTATTTTTTAAATTTATTTTTTTTCTTAAATTTTAGGTTTTTTTTAATGTTTGAATTTTAAAAATTAAAAAATGTTTTTTCTATTTTTAAAAATGCCAAAAGTATGACACAATTTTTTTTTGTTGTTATTCTAGCATCAACTTGTTTTGTTTTGAGGGTGTTTTTTCAATCCTTTTTTCAAGAAACAATTTTGTTTTTACCATAATTTTATAAAATGTTGAAATTTGACCTTAAAAAAAAACGAAGTGCGTTCTGGAAGACACACTTTTTTTTGGGGGGGTGTTTTTTCAATCCTTTTTTCAAGAAACAATTTTGTTTTTACCATAATTTTATAAAATGTTGAAATTTGACCTTCAAAAAAAAACGAAGTGCGTTCTGGAATACACACTTTTTGTTTTTGGGGTGTTTTTTCATGTTTTTTGAGTCTTTTTGGGCTAGAGTTCCCGTTTTGAGGTCAGGCTACCTATTTCATCGGTAACAGTGTTAGGGGTGAACACCTTCATCATTTTGTTGTATTGTGTTACTGTTTATGGTATTACTGCCTCTATTTTTATGCTGCAAACTGAGTTAAAAATCATTAATTTATGTGTTTTTTCAACTTGCATAATTTCCTAAAAGACATAAAAATTTACTTGCACAATTCATCAAATATTCAAGTTTTCAAATACATATCAGTTTGGTATCAAAACACTGGTTATTTGGTTGAATTGAAGGTTTAATTATGTTGCAAGTGTTTTCTGATGCTTACAAGGTTGAAGCTCAAAAGCGGAGAAGGAAATCTTGTGGGAACAAGTCCTCAAGCTAGTTCAAGGAGAGCACATATGCCACAAGTTTTACCTCAAGTGTCACCCAAATCCCCATCGGTCATGGCACATGAAGGACGCCCTAACAATATGTCTAACGATGAGAAGACTTTCGAGAAAAAAAAATAAAAAAATGTTGAAAGTTCTTTATGAGGAAAGGAACTCAAGGTTGTAAGGTGAGAGCTCAAATCCTCCAAATGTAAATGGAGGAAATGGAGACAAACCTCCAAAAGGAAATGGAGGGAATTTTGAAAAACAACCTCTACCTCCACCTTTCTCTTCACCTCCATATTCACCCTCATCTTCTTCTACATCAACCCCTTCACAATCACCTCCACATTCTCCAAAGGGACATGATAAAACTCCTTTGTTAAAAATTGACATAAGTTTGAATTGCCTATGTATAATGGAGAGGTAAATGCTGAGAAATTAGATAATTGGGTTCATCAGCTTGAAGTGTATTGCAAGATACAAAGGATCAAAGATGATGAGACAAATATTCAACTTTATTCTTTAAGGTTGGAAAGTGCAACACTCATTTGGTGGGAAGCCAAAACTCAAGAGGATCTCAAGAAAAGAGGTAATCTCATAACTTATTGGAATGATTTTGTGGCTGCATTAAGAAGACAATTTTTTTATTTAGCATACATGCAAAAAGCTATAATGGATTGGAAAAACTTTAGGCAAGCAAAGGGTCAAAGTGTGCAAAGTATACCCAAGAGTTTAGAAGAAGAACATTGATTTTGGGTGTATATTTATCCTCTCAATACACTCTACTCAAATATATTGGAGGTTTACATAGTTACTTGAGACACACAATTCTCATGTTTAACCCTACAAATCTAGATGAAGATTGTGTATAGGAAACACATTTAGAAGCAAGAGGGAAGAACATTCCCCAAGAAGGAAACAAGAAGCCATTGAAGAGTGGAGACAAAGGAAAGGGAACATTAAAAGAAAAAGGAAAAAATAATGCTTCCATCAAGAAAGAGGGAGAAAAACTCACATGCAAAAACTGTTCAAAAGAAGGCCATGATGAAGACCATTGTTGGAAACTTCATCCTGAGATGAGACCCACAAATTTTAACAACAACGGAAAGCAAAAGACTGCTGCAACAACACAACATGATTTAGGATCTGATTCGGGAGATGAAACAAAGATCACATCCATGGGATTGAAAGGTAAGGACTCTATTGCAAATACTAGTTCTTCTAGTAACCTCAATGAAACTCAAAATGATAAGGAAACAATAGAGCTTTTCCATATTAGATTTATCTCAAAACATAACAAAATAAACACTATTTAATAGTGGATCACAAGAAAACCTCATTTCAGAAACCATTGTCAAGAAATTGAATTTGGAAACCATTCCTCATCTTGAACCTTATCCTTTGGGTTGGGTATGTGACAATGCAAAATTGCAAGTGACAAGAAAATGAAAATTGAAATTCATCATCACTGCAAACTTCATTGACGAGGTAGAACTTGATGTAGTTCCACTTGACATATGTAGTATTGTTTTGGGAAGCCCATATCTTTATGATAAAAAAGCCATATTTCATCGCCATGAGAACAAGTATCATTTGTTTAAAGATGGTATTGAGTACATTGTTAGATCACATCGCAAGAAATTAAATTTATCACTTGTGAATGTTGGATAAATGAATAGGCTTGTTTATTATAGCAATAATTTTGTAATTTTGATGATCAAACCCAAAAATGATGTTGAGAATGAAGCCTTCCAAGGTTGTGATGCAAGGTTAAAAGATGATTTGATTGAGGTTGCTAATACCTATGATGAGATGTTTTAGGAGCCTAAAGGATTGCCTCCTAATATAGGAATCCAACATGAGATCCAATTGCAAAAAGATTGTACTCTTCCAAACATTTGCATGTAGAGGATGTCATTCATGGAAAATATAGAAATCAAGAAATAAATCCAAGAGTTTCTTGATAAATGGGTCATCAGATGAAGCACATCGCCATGCGTGTCACCTATTGTTTTAGTGCCAAAGAAGGATGGTACATGGCACATGTGTGTGGAATTTATAGCATTGAAAAAAATTATGGTAAAGAACCATTACCCTCTTCCTAGAATTGATGATTTACTTGATCAATTGAAAGATGTTGTGTATTTCACTATGTTGGACTTGAGGAGTGGCTATCATCATATTAGGATTGCTAAAGGAGAGATTTGGAAGACAACCTTAAAGACAAGCAAGGTTTGTTTGAATGGTTGGTTATTCCATTTTTGCTTTGTAATGCTCCTACTACATTTATGCAGGTTATGAGTGATGTTTTAAGGCCTTTTCTTGATGATTTTGTGATAGTCTACTTAGATGACATACTGATTTTTAGCAATACTTGTGAATAGCATGTCATGCATGTTAGGCAAGTTTTAGATGTCTTAAAGAAGGAAAAGTTTTTTTTTAAGATGTCTAAATGTGAATTTGGGAAAACTTATTTAGTCTACTTGGGTCATATTGTTGGAGGGGGTAAGTTGAAGAAGATCCTTCAAAGGTCGAAGTCATTTTGAATTGGCCAAAACCCAATAGAGGTTAGAAGTTTCTTGGGAGCAACCCATTATTGGAGAAATTTCATTTCTAACTTTTCTTCCATTGCATATCCATTACATACATTGAAAAGTGTGAAACAAGTTTTTTAGTGGGGAGGCAAACAACAAAAATCCTTTGATGCATTGAAAGAAAGAATCAATTCAACACCCGTACTTGCACTTCTGGACTTGAGACAATAATTTGAGATACAAACCGATGCAAGTGACTATTCCATGGGCGCAATATTGATGCAACATGGTAAGCCTATCTGCTTTCATTCTAAAACTTTTAATGGTGCAATGATTAATTGTCCTACATATGACAAATAATTGTATGATTTGGTGCAAATTGTGAAAAAATGGAAACATTACTTGATGGGTAAGGAAACTATCATTCACACTGATCATCAACAGTTGCAATACTTGCAATCACAAACCAAGCTACAACAAGCGAGGCACTTCAGATGGATGGGTTTGTTACAACAATTGGGACTTGATGATAAGGTATAAGAAAGGTATCTATAACAAGGTTGTTGATATGATAACTAGGCCAATTGTTGGTGCACCCATTATTCTTAAGAATAATTCTATCATTCATGAAAGCTATGTTGAGCAATACTCTTTAGATGGGGACTTTAAGGATGTATATGCAATTTTGTGTCAAGGTAACCAAGTAGAGGAATTAGATTACTAGGTGCATGATAAATTGTCGTATCATCTTGGAAAGCTATGTATTCCATAGGGAGAAAGAGTCAACATCATAAGGGAAGCACATACTTCTCTTATTGCTAGTAATTTTGGTGTAGGTAAGACAATGGCAGAATTACAAAGGTATTGTTACTGGCCTCGTATACTTGGAAGTGTGTCACTATATGTAAGAGGATGTTATTTATGTGCTATTAGTAAGCCTAGCAATAAAAAATTGGGATTGTATACTCCACTTCATGTTCCTTCCCGTCCTTGGGAAAGTGTTTCTATGGATTTTGTGGGAGGTCTACATATGTCTAGGAAAGGTCATGATTATGTTTATGTAGTTGTGGATCGTTTTAGAAAAATGTGTATTTTGATGCCTTGTAAAAAGCAAGTTACAGTTGAACAGACTGCACAGTTGTTCTTTCAAAATGTATGGGTACATTTTGGGTTTCTAAAATCCATTGTTTCTGATCAAGATTCTCGATTTGTTAGGAAATTTTGGTCAAGCTTGTGGGGAATCATGGACATCAAATTAAAAAAGAGCACATCGTTCCATCCACAAAAAGATGGTCAAACAAAAGTGGTGAAAATAACAGTAATACATCTTCTTCGTGGTTAATGCAACAAGCATCCTAAGTTATGGGATGAACATTTGCATTACATTCAACATGCTTACACTCGTGCTAAGCATTCATCGACTCAAACATATCCATTTGAGGCATGCTTGGGATAATTACCAAAATCTCCTTTAGATTTTATCTTTGGGAAAGATGTTGCTATTGATGGACATAGTGACATAGGTAAGGCCAAGAGGTTCATTGAACAAGTTCAATTGGTGCATCAGATGGTTCAAGAACAGTTGGAAAAGAGTCAATCCAAGTACAAGACAAGACATGATAAGCATTGTGTTGATCACAATTTTCAAGTGGGAGATGAATTTTGACTTCACATTAGCAAGGAAAGACTCGAAGGAGAAGGTGAAAAACCTAAACCAATTAGATATGGTCCTTTCAAGATTTTAGGAAAGATTGGTAATAATGCCTTAAGGTTAGATTTGCCTCCATATATGCAGTTGTTAATTTTGAATATTTTAGATTGTATGAGCCTCCTCTGATTGAAGATCGAGGAGAGAATGTTCAGATTCATTAAATTAAATATTTCTCTCCTGAATATCTTGAAGAATTTCAGCAAGACACCATCCTTGATAGGAAAACAAGAACTTCTAAACAAGGGAACGTCGAGTACCTTTGTGTGGGGCTCAAAGGGAAAAATCAAAGAAAAGACAAATGGATTGAGATTGGAAGGGTGAGAAAACCATACCCTCATTTGTTTGTTGACTGAAAATGATATTTTGGAGGTCCAAAAGCTTCTAGTGGGGAGGAATGATCTAGTGGATCGGTAAAGTGCTCAAAATTCAAAGTGTTCAAAAGTGCTCAAAACTGGTGCTAAAACATAGATCTCATTGCCATGAATCCAAAGAAACTCGAATTTCTCAAAACCAATATCGTATACTCCTGATATCATGTTCTGACTGTTTTCCTAAACAACTAAAACAATTTGTAGTTGGGTAAAGGTACGCTGACTGGGTAGGGTGACTTGGGAATTTGACTAATTTTTAGGGCTGAGGGCAGGCTTCCAAGTGGCTCCATATCATTGGTCGAATTTTTGTTGTGTTCTGATTGGCTGAATTTTTGTCGAGGTGATCCAATGAGTGGAATCCACATGGGCCAATGGATGGCTGCCACGTGGCCTCCCAACATCGTTGTAAAATTTTGTTATGGGCCTCACGAGAATCGAACGCAAAACCTTTGGAGTGACAACATGGCACCTTACCACCATGCTTGATCCATATTTATGCAAGAATGAAAGAAAATACAGAAATAAACATAAACATAGAAATGCCATAGAAAATATACTTCATTTAATTAACATCAAATAACTGAAATAAGTTTACAGAAATAATGGAAATAAACTAGCTAGGGTGATGGTAGATTATCTCTAAGAAGAGATGTGGCAGCTACATGCCTTTGAACTGTGTTACAATGAGGTTCTAAGACCTATCTATTATTGAGAAACAATGTAAAACCCTAAACATCCAAAAACCTAACCCTAGGGGATGAAGCGCCAAAAATATGGGTGTTGTTTGTGTAAATTGGTACATCAACTTCCTGAGGTCGTAACTTTGGTATATGATCTTCATTTGACACACACAATACCTTGTTAGAAATATCTATCCGAGGACTACAACTTTCGAGTGACCAACATTTGTCAAACACCCATGTTGGTCCCGTTTTTCCCAAAATACGTCGTTTAGGGCCTCAAAACGACTCTAGAAGTTCAGGACCTGAAAAACTGCCAAAAATAATAAACAGTGCTATAATTAAGGAAAATGAAAAACTGAAAGAAACAATAGTGGGGCCCCAAGTGGAATAGGTAGGTGGCCACCAATATCCACTTGGATCAATGCCATTGGTGAGCCTTAACCTGTATAGTCGCAATGTTAAGTCCCTATATTACTAGTATAGTCCCTTTTTGTTGTTAGTATAACCCCCTTATTGTTATTCTTGTACCCCTGTAACCCCAATATTTTTATTATTGTGCCCTTACATTATTATTGTTAGGTCAACTAGGATTATATTGTGATCCCATGGACTCCTATATATAGAAGGAGGTATTGTCATTTGTATCATCCAAGAATTTTTCATTTATGTAATGTATTGGAGGTTTCCCCCTCGAAGTGGCTGATTTATAAGGCGTTGATCTCTCTTTTCTTCTATTTTTGGAGTTGGTTTCATAACATTTGGCATCAGAGCTTTAGATTCTAGGGTTTCGCTGCTCCAAACCGGTCATCGTGGTATTTTTGCTATAATTATTTTTCTACGAAGGTTCAAAAGCTAAAATTTTTACAGAGCGAAGCCGAAATCCCGAGGAACGTCGTGTAAAAATTTCATATCTTGGTTTGCAATATTTTCATAGATATGATCTATGGAAGTTAAGGTTTTTTCAGGCTCTCGAATTTCACCTAAAACAAGCCATTGTGGATGTTTTGCTATAACTTTTTTTCTGCTAAGGTTCAAAAGCTGAAATTTTTAAAGAGTGAAGAAGAAATCCCAAGGAACGTCGTGTAACAATTTAAGATCTTGGTTCGCAATATTTTTGGAGATATGATGTGTGGAAGTTAGGGTTTTTTCAGGCTCCTGAGTTCCATCTCAAAGAGGTGACCGTGGGAAAATCGTCATAGCTCTCTCTCTGAGCATCGGATTGGAATTCTGTAAGAAGTGGATCCAAGTACACAGACTGAAGTTTCCTGTGTATCAATTTTAGAGCCAAAAGAGGAAACAATGACACTTGGCACATCGTACAATTTCTCTCTACTGAACAAGTGCATAATTAGGTCATTGTGGGAGATTGGGCATAACTTTACCTTGAAGAATTCAAATTAGGTCAGACCTGTGGCATTTGAAAGAATATTCAGAGGGCTACTTCAGGGCCTAATTTCATATATTGAAGATCCACAATTATAGAGATAATTCAGTTTCATTATTGAGCTCCTTAAAAGCATAAGTCTTGTGTGAAAAAATCCATTTGAATTGATTCCAAGGGCATATTGTAGAATAGATATCAACATTGGGTTCTAAAATGCCCCCTAAAATTAATTCACCATCCATTAAGCCTTTAGAAGGCTCTACTATGACTCATGAAGACGAAGAACTGCAACATGACATGTCAAAATTACAAGAGCAAGTGCACCAAATTTCGCTCTCGCAAAGAGCAACAAAAAATGAAATGGAAGTTTTGAAGAAAGGCGCGGAAGCTAAGATGGATGATTTGAAGAAAGACATGGAAGCTAATATGGATGACATGGAACCTAAGATGGATGAAATGGAAGAAAAAATGAAATACAACATGGAAAACATGAAGAATGATCTAAAATCACACAATGGAAGGTTTGACAAAGTTGATACAAGAAATGTTTCCTAATGACAAAAAGATAGTAGAGGAAACTCATGATGAGAAAAAAATAAATGTTAATCATGATTTTATAAACTCTAATGTTGGATGTAAGAACCACCATATTCCAAATATGGATATGATGAAGTTTGATGGCAATGATCCCGTAACATGGATACTACAGATGGAGCAATATTTTGATCTCAATAATGTGCAAAACACACAAAAGGTACGCATTGCAACTTTACATTTAGAACAAAATACATTTGTATGGTATCGATGGCTTTGCTCCCGTAAAAAAATTGTCACTTGGCCAATTTTTACGAAGAAAATGATAGCACATTATGAGGATACAAAGAGCAACACCTTCTTTAGCCAATTGATATATCTCAAACAAAAGGGTTCAGTGGTGGAGCACATTGAGGACTTCCAAAAATTGAATATAAGGGTAACTGATATTCCAGAGTAACACATGATTGATGTCTTCATAAGGACTTTAAAGGATAACATACAACATGAAGTTCGCGTTTGGGAACCTGATTCACTAGAGAAGGCATTCAGATTGGTAATAAAAATTGAATGTAAGATTATGGCGACAAGGAAGCCTACCACTCACATCTATAAATATGGAAGTGTTGCTACTCCTAGACTTTCACAACCTACAAGGTTGACACCACAACAAATGGAAGAAAAAAGAGAAAAAGGGCTTTGCTACATTTGTGATAGCAAATACACTAAATGTCATAAGTGTGCTGAGAAGAAATTATTTTTCATAGATTGTGAAGAGGAGGAAGAAAATGAACAAGAAAATTCAAAAGAAGAGGATATACACTAGGAACCAACCCTAGAAGAAGAAGAAATGAGTCTGACCATATCGTGTAATGCATTGGCAGGTATTACCACTCCTCAAACTCTCAATATAGAAGGACATATCAAGAAGAAAAAGGTAATAGTGTTGATTGATTCAGGTAGTACCCATAATTTTATTCATTGTAAGGTAGCCAAGGAATTGAATTGTTTCCTATACCCGGCACTAGAATGTCAAGTGATGGCTGCAAATGGAGGAACTATAAATTGCTCTGGAAAATGCCATAATATCAAGCTAACCATGGGGGAATATGTATTGACTAGTCCAATGCTTTCCATTCCTATGGGAAGTGCTGATGTTGTACTAGGAGTACAATGGTTACAATCTTTGGGGACGGTAGCTTTTAATTTTCAAGAACTTTTCTTGAAATTTTTTTCGGAAGGAAAGGAAGTCGAATTACGGGGTATTGCGGGGAAGCCAGGAAGGATAATAAGCTCTAATGTCATGACAAAGCTTCTAAAGAAAGAACAGCGAGGCGTAATTGCACAATTATGCTCACTAGAAGTTCCAACATCAAAATCATCTATTTCTGCAGATCTCCAACAAGTCTTTGACAATCATTCCAAGGTGTTTGAAACTCCCAAAGGACTCCCACCTATTCGTGATCATGATCATGCTATTCATTTGATTCCAGGAAGTGTTCCTCCAAACATCAGGCCTTATAGATATCCTTATGTCCAAAAGAGTGAAATTGAAGGTATGATTGCAGAAATGTTAGAGGCTGGTATAATTCAACCTAGTCAAAGTTCTTTCTCTGCTCCTGTAGTATTGGTACACAAGAAGGATGGATCATGGCGAATGTGTCCGGATTATAGGGAGCTCAATAAGCTCACCATTAAAGATAAATTTCCCATTCTTATGATTGATGAATTATTGGATGAATTACATGGAGCAATTTATTTTACCAAGTTGGATCTTTGTTCAGGATATCATCAAATTAGAATGAAGACTGAAGATATTTCAAAAACAACATTTCGAACTCATGAGGGTCATTATGAATTTTTGGTCATGCCTTTTGGCCTTACCAATGCACCTTCTACATTTCAACGGTTTATGAATTCCATTTTCAAACCCTTCCTGAGAAAATTTGTGCTAGTATTTTTTGATGATATACTAATCTATAGCAGGTCTTGGAAGGATCATGTTGAACATGTTGACAGGGTGCTCAAACTATTGCAGGAGAAACAATTATATGCAAAAACATCCAAATGTTTCTTTGGAGTACAAGAGGTGGAATATCTGGGTCATATTGTATCTCACGAGGGTGTTAAAGTAGACCCTAACAAAATTAAAGCCATTAAGGAATGGAAAGTCCCCACAAACATAAAGCAGTTGCGAGGATTTCTCGGGTTAACAGGGTATTATCGCAAGTTTGTTAAGAATTATGGGAGAATAGCAGCACCTCTAACAACATTATTGAAGAAAGATGCATTTTCATGGACTTCTGAAGCAACTAAGGCCTTTGAACATCTTAAAGAGGCAATGTGCCTAGCACCGGTCTTAGCTACGCCAGACTTCACAAAAACCTTTATTGTGGAATGTGATGCCTCAGGAAATGGAATTGGTGCAGTTTTAATGCAGGAAGGAAGACCCATTGCTTTTGAAAGTCGTCGAATCAAAGGAAAGTATTTACAGAAACCTATTTATGAGAAGGAAATGTTAGCAATACTGCATGCACTAAAGAAATGGCGAACTTACCTAATGGGAAGACACTTCAAGGTAAAAAATGATTATGATAGTCTTAAACACTTTTTGGAACAAAGAATATCTTCAGAAGAGCAACAAAAATGGGTCACAAAGATGTTGGGTTATGACTTTGAAATAATCTACAAAAAAGGAAAGCTTAATGTTGTTGCGGATGCACTCTCAAGAAAGAATGAAGAGGTGGAAGCATTGCTTTGTGCCATTTCTATTATCCAACCAGATTGGATAACTGAAGCAAGAGATGAATGGAAGAAGGACAAAGATGTATGGACACTCATTCAAAAGTTGCAGCAAGATCCTAGTACATCCGATACATTTAGTTGGAAAAATGATTCCTTATGGTACAAAGATCGCTTATATCTTTGTAATAATTCCCAACTAAAACAAAAGATTCTTTTGGAATTGCACACTTCTCCTTTAGGAGGACACTCAGGATTTTTAAAAACTTACCACAGGGTGAAGAAAGATTTTTTTTGGGATGGCCTTAAATTTGATATTCAAAAGTTTGTGGCAAAATGTTTGGTTTTCCAGCAGAATAAAGTTGAGACAATTAAGACCCCGGGTCTTCTACAACCTTTATCCATTCCAAGTCAACGTTGGGAGGAGATTTCAATGGATTTTATCACAGGTTTACCTAAGTACGAAGGAAAGAGTGTCATCATGGTGGTAGTTGATAGAATTACCAAGTATGCACACTTTTGTGCATTATCTCATCCATTTAAAGCAAGTATAGTTGCTACTACATTTATGGACAGAATTCAAAAGCTACATGGAAGCCCAAGGGTTATTGTGAGTGACATAGATCCCATTTTTACTGGAAATTTTTGGACGGAGTTATTTTCTTGTTTGGGTACTCAATTAGCTCATAGCTCATCTTATCATCCTCAATCAGATGGTCAAACTGAGATAGTAAATAAATGTTTGGAAGGATATCTTCGTTGTTTTGTATCTGATAAACAAACACAATGGGTCAAGTGGTTACCTCTCACTGAATGGTGGTATAACACTTCCTTCCATACTGCAGCAAAAATGACCCCATTTATGGCACTTTATGAATATCATCCACCGTCCATCACATCATCTTTAAGAGAAAATTCTAAGGTTCAAGCAGTGGAAGATCACATCGAGCATCAACAAGAAGTTCTCCAACTCTTAAAGGATAACCTAAATTTGGCACAAAATCGAATGAAACAACAAGCATATCAACATCATAGCAAGAGAAGTTTTGATGTAGGAGATTGGGTATTTTTACGACTACAACCATACAAACAAATGTCCCTCAAGCAAGCTAAGAAGGATAATAAATTATCGCCAAAGTACTATATATGGTCCTTACAAGGTGTTGCTAAAGATTGGTACTATGGAATACAAATTGGAGCTTCCTGCTTCTTCGTGAGTGCATCCAGTTTTCCATGTTTCATGCTTAAAGAAGGTTATAGGTGACAAACTTCTAGTTCAAAAAATATTGCCAAAACTTGATGAGGAAGGAAAAATCATATTGGAACCTGAAGCAGTCACAGAAACAAGAACTCGACAACTACGAAATCGAACAATTTCAGAGTATCTCATCAAGTGGAAGAACTTACCCACTAAATATTCTAAATGGGAGGATGAGAATTTTATATGGAAGCATCCAGATCTACTCAAGCGTTGAGGGCAACACTTTTTTGAAGGATAGGGGCATGTTAAGTCCCTATATTACTAGTATAGTCCCTTATTGTTGTTAGTGTAACCCCCTTATTGTTATTATTGTACCCTTGTAACCCCAATATTGTTATTATTGTGCCCTTACATTATTATTGTTAGATCGGCTAGGATTATATTGTGATCCCATTGACTCCTATATATAGAAGGAGGTTTTGTCATTTGTATCATCCAAGAATTTTTCATTTATGTAATGTATTGAAGGTTGCCCCCTCAAACTGGTTGATTTCTAAGGCGTTGATATCTCGGTTCTTCTATTTTTGGAGCTGGTTTCATAACACACAATGTTTTATATAAAATTTAATGGTATGGTAGGTCGGGGATGAGGTTAGGGTTAAGTCCTGGTCCATGGTCACCCCATACCCACGAGACAGTAGGTAGGGGGGAGAGGGGCCAGGCCTAAACCTTGCCCAAAGCCTCGGGTTAACATAACTTACCATAGTTGCAACATGGGTAAAGCCAAAACCCCATGTGAACACAACCATACTGCAATTCAAACATAGTTCAGAGCAAGGTTTAACGTTGGCGCGAGGTTTGAATTATACCCGGGTTACACCAAGACTCCACTATGGTTGTGGTATGGGTCCATAAACCATGGTACCATAAACCAAACCTTGGTTCAAAGCACAATTAACAGTTGGTGTGGATATGGCCTGAACCTGGATCCAACAATGGAAAATAGGGAACATGGCCCAATGTTATCTGCTCACAAGGGGTCATTGTGCATTTAAAATAGGAAACATTTTTCACCCAATCTGTCGTGAATCTTTTTGGAGCCAAGAAAATTTTTTGTTGGGTGGTTCTGAAATTGACAGATTCGTAGGAGGTTAGCAGATAAGTGCAGTTTGTAGATCAGCTAGCAACAAAACTTCACCTGAGCATAACTTCTTCAGTTTTGGCCAAATTGGGCCCAACAAGAGCCCAACTTGGTGTTTTTGGCTGTTATGGAGCCATTGGAGTAATTGTTTTTGAATTTTGAGCACTGCAAATCGATATAATCACATATTTGAGCACTTAATGAAAGATGCCCAACATTGGAAGTTGTACCAGGGGATGTAACCCAAGAGGGTGAACTCCTTCATGATTTTTCTGTCTTTTGTTACTGTTTATGGTATTATAGTCTCTGTTTTTATGTTGCAAAATGAGTTAAAAATAATTAATTTATGTGATTTTGCAACTTTCCTAATTGCCTAAAAGACATAAAAATTTACTTGCACAATTCATAATATCTTCAAGTTTTCAAATTGAGATCATATTATGAGACACACCATTGTAATTGCTTCGATGGGACTCACTCCTATTTCACTCAACATTTTCTCATAAGGAACCAAAATTTTTATTTTGAACTTGCTAATGATCATGCGTTTTTGAATTTTCTCATTTTGTTTCCATTTTGAGATGGTGGTGCTACTAGCCTAAAATTCACACCCATATAGCATCACTGGATAAACTAGAAGTCCAAAAAGCACTTTAATTATTTTCCAATCCCATAACTCATCCTCTCTGCATTTGTTTTGAAAAGCATATAATGCTTTCGACCCTCCTAATATTCTCTTGTATCTGCAATCTTCCCAATTTATCTTGTTGTTGAAATCAATCCCGAGGTACTTGTACTCATTTAATTCTTCAAGAAAGTTGCCTTCAAAGAAGAATGTATGTTGGCTATGTTTCCTTTTATTAGATAAAATCATTATTTTGGTCTTGCTAGTATTGACTTGCATCCCCACTACTCTACAAAATTTCTCAAGGGCATATAAGTGCATCTACAATCCATGGGCTGAATTAGCAATCAATACCGGGTTATCAACATATAAAAGAATCTTTATCACAAACTCCCCCAACCGAACACCATCTCCCCCTTGCATATTTATCCACTCTTCTAATTTATCAATATATAAACCAAAAATAGTATGGGATAATAGATAGCCTTGCTTGACTCCAATGTCACTTCTAAGTATTTCTGAAATTCTCGCTAAAGTTCTAATTTTGACTTGCACCTCTTCATAGAGAATATGGAAAACAAATCTATAATGCAAAGGAATTTAAATTTCTTCCATTCTACGCCACAAGTTATCTCTAAGGACTGTGTCAAATGTCTTTTTGAAGTAAAAAAAATAGCAAAATACTTCTTCTTTGCCTCCCCAAACCTTTTCAATAATGTGTCTCAACGTGATACCATGATCCAACGTAGAATGCTTCGACCTAAAAACCGCTTGCCCTTTTGCCCTCTTTTATTTTACTTCTGCTAGACTTACTAATTCTATTTTCTACATGTTGCCAAAAATCTTTGTAAATAAAGGATTGATCATAATGGTTCTATAGTTGGAAGGATTATTAATGTTTCCACTTTTAAAAAGGGTTATTTCTAGGCTTGTTGTCTAGTCCCTTGGGAATCCTTGCCAAATGATGTTGAATATTTCCATGATGTGTGGTGCAAGAGTGTTCATTCCCCATTTTAGATACTCTGCTTGAAGTTTAACCAAGTGCTTTTCCTTTCCTGTTTTCAACTTCTTAATTCCAATCTCCACATCATGTAACGTGAAAATATTTGTAGTTGAGTTGATCCTCAGGGGAGTCTCAACCTCTGATTCTTTCCCATAGAGTTGTCTTGCATAGTCAAACCATTGATTGGCTGTAATATTATTTTTGATTTGCTTCTTCCTTGGTTGAAGCTCTTGCTAGAAAAGCTTTAGGTTATTATTTCCTAAGTATATTAAATCTTCTCGCCTTGTTTGCATGAACTCATATTTTTCCTTTTTAAGATATGCTTATATAACTTTACATTTATCTTCTCCCTGCTTGCATTTTTCAAGGTTCTCATTTCCATTTTGCATTCCTCACCAAACCAAACATTTACAGGAAAACAATTTGATTATTATTTCCTAATTTTTTCTCTTTCGCTCTTCTCAAGTGCACTTTGAATTATATTTGTTAACTCATGATTGTTGAAGCTTTGGGAACCAATTTCCCCCCTCTGAATTGATCTATCTAGCATTGTCTTGAAGATAGTACAATTTTCATGTGTTAGAAGAATTTTTCCACTTGATAGTGATTGTCGAGAACATTAAGTTTTCCTCCTATGCTTCTTTTCTTCTAACCAGGATAAATTTATATAAACTGGGTCATGGTCTGATTTTAAGTCCAAAATTTTCTCTCTAATCTTAACTTTGTCTATTTTTTCTATTAAGTTTTGTGAACAAATCACATAGTCAATGACAAATACCCCATTGTATGTGTTGCAAGTGCAGTTCCTAGACCTTTTCCATATATCTAGACCATTGCAAATAATTAAGTTGAAAGCACCGCACAATGTAAGCAACTCCTCTCCAAAATGATTGCTAACTTTATCATCTCTGAGCATATCAACCTGATCTAGATGGATATTGGTGGCCACCTGCCTATTCCACTTGGGGCCCCACCATTTTTTCTTTCAGTTTTTCAGTTTCCTTAATTGTAGCAAAGTTTAATATTTTTAGCAGTTTTTCGGGTCCTCAACTTCAGGAGTCGTTTTGAGGCCCTAAATGACGTTTTTTGGAAAAACTAGGAGTGACATGGAAGATCCTTTGATGTTTCTCACATCAAAAGTTGTTGTCATTGGATAGATATTTCTAATGAGGTATTGTGCGCGTCAAACAAAGATCGTATTCCAAAGTTACGTCCCCGAGAAGATTGATATACCAATTTACCCAAATGAGGCCCACAGTTTTGGCGCTTCATCTCCTAGGGTTAGGTTTTTGGATGTTTAGGGTTTTCCATTGTTTCTAAATAATAAATAGGCCCTCGAGCCTCATTGTAACACATTTCAAAGGCATGTAGTTGCCACATATCTTCTCAGAGATAAGCTACCAACGCCCTAGCTAGTTTATTTCCATTCTGCCTGCAAGCATATTTTAGTTATTTGTTATTAATGAAACGAATTTCTATTTCTGCTGCATCTCTATTTTTATGTGTATTTATGTATTTCATTGTGTTCCTGCATAAATCCAGATCAGTGGTATCAGAGCGGTCTGCTCTTTCTTGATCCTTATTTGTATGTCCCCAACGAGGTCGGGGTATAAGGAGTTAGGGCTCGATCTAATTGAACCTTTGCAAGATCACCCTCGCAAACCCCGACGACTGCCCATGGGGGAAGAAAAGAAATATGAGGGAGTATGAGATCCTATCAAAATATTTCTTGAGGAGGCCCTCCAGAAACAAAGGAATGCAATGATGGATAAATTTGCCTAGAACCTTCAGTGGTTGCCCACCGGCGACGCACCTACATCCAACAATCACTCTAGAGGCGCCACTCCTTTTAAGGTACAAGTAAACTTTGATATTCCCATATTTGAGGGCCAAATAGATGCAGACGTCATAGATAGATGGTTGAATCTATTAGAAGGATATTTCTCGGTTCATGACTTTTCCGACTGAGAAAATATTATTTTTTCACTCCTCAAAGCCATCCCCCATGTCAAGGACTGGTGGGAAACCTATTGTGAGAAAAAGGAAGAGGGGGAACCCTCTCTGTTCTCGGTCGTACCCACTTGGAATTATTTCCGAGACGCCATCAAGGAATAATATTATCCCATGAGGAGCTATGAGGATAAGTACATACAATAGACTACGCTGCGGGAGCAAAGAGATCAAGATGTGCATGATTGACAAATATGTTCCATACCCAACGCACAAAGTTGGGTATCAAATATTCAGAGAAAAATTTGGTGTTGAAGTACCATAGTTTTTTGCATAGATACATTCAGGATGAAATGGAGTTCCTCAACATATCCTCTCTTGGTACGGCATACCAGTATGCTACCAAGATTGAGCATAAATTCAAACAGAAGAAGAGAGAATTTTGATTTGCGAATCAAAAGCAAGGGAAATGTGCCCCCAAACCGCAGAACAAAGGACAAAGTCAAGGCATTGCGGCCCAAGACAACCTTCCAACTCCACAAGCAAAGAACAACACCGCAAAGCCGAAGAAGGACACGAGAAAGTGGTGTGAGTTCCATAAGATATCCACTCACAACACAAGTGAGTGTCGGTCCAAGCAGTCACTGGTGGCTAAGATGAAGGCTTCTGAATTAGATGCATGCTCCAACTCTAAATCAGAAGCCGGCAAGGGGAATGAAAAAGGGAAGTAGATTATCGATGTGGAGCCAAACCCCACCATTTCTACCATGAAGATCCAGAACAAGGAACTGGAAGATCCAGAGGAGGAGGAACCAAAATAAATTCATTTCAGCAGAGGTCATGAAGTGGTTGGGCTTGCCGACCACAACACACCCACAACCGTACACCATCGGCTGGCTTCACCAAGGATAGGATCTTCGCGTCAGTCAGCAGTGTCGCCTTCCCTACAACATCAAGCCCTTCACGGATGAGGTATTATGTGACATTGCTCCTCTTGATGTTTATGATGTATTATTAGGCAAACCATACTTGTGGAAGTGATGTTTTGTGTATGATTCCTGACCTCGCATTGTTATTATTACTTTGGGAAATAAGTTGTACAGGATGCCACAGGTACCATCGCCTGCCACTATCTCTTTGGTTACTGCAAAAAAGTGCAGTAAGCTGATTTCCAAAACCGGGAAATTTGTTTTCCTAATGATTCACCCTCAGGGCAAGAAGAAGACTGCGACCATAACCTACAGACAAGGCTCCTCCGCAGGACAACAAAAAAAGAACAAGGTCGTGTAGGAGTACGAGGACTTCTTCACCTCACCGAAAAGGGTGACTCTGCACTGTCAGGTCAAGCACCCCATTGATTTTACCCCAGGTGCGCCACTGCCCAATGGACCGATATGTCAACGCTTTATTATGGCGAATGGTGAGATCAAGAGGAAGATTCCAGAGCTACTACAGAAAGGTCACATCTGAATGAGTTCATCGCCTTGTGGGAGCCCGATCATGTTGGTGCATAAGAAGGATGGGATTTAGAAACTCTGTATTGACTATCAGGCGCTGAACAAGATCACTGTCTGGAATAGGTACCTGATCTCGAGGATTGATGATCTTCTGGACCAACTCAAAGTGGAAAAATATTTCAGGAAGATCGACTTGAAGTCCGATTATCACCAGGTACCAATTGAACCCTCTGATGTGTGGAAGAATACCTTCAAATCCAAGCAAGGCCTTTTCGAATGGTTGGTCATGCCTTTCGGGTTGACGAATGCTCCTGCAACCTTCATGAGGCTGATAGATGACATCTTGTGGCCATTCACCAACTCATTTGTAGTAGTGTACTTGGATGACATCCTGATCTTTAGTCAGACTTGGGAAGAGCACCTCCACCACATCCGACAAGTCCTCCAAACACTGTGGCAACACAAGTTGTGTGCCAATTTGGAGAAGTGCACTTTTGGCATGATCGAGTTTCAGTATCTGGGATACATTATTGATGAGCGGGGGATGCATGTGGATCCAACCAAGATCCAAGTCATTCGGGATTGGCCAGCGCCAACCACTCTAACAAAGCTTCACAACTTTCTAGGTCTTGCTGATTTCTATGGCAAGTTCGTGTTGGGATTCTCTCATATCACTTGGCCCTTGAGTCAAGTCACCAAGGAAGGAGCGAAAGAAAAATTATTTTGGATGGAATCCCAACAGAAGACGTTTGTAGAATTGAAACATCGCCTCTTCTCTGCCCCAGTTATCACGTTACCAGACTTGAAAAAAGCATTTGAGATCAAGACAAATGCCTATGACTATGCTATTGGGTCAGTTCTTACTCAACATGGGCATCTAGTGGCATATCACAGTGAGACATTGTCCAACACAGTCCGCAAGTATCCCACTTATGAAAAAGAAATGTATTCCATTGTGTAAGATTTCTGACAATGGAAGCATTACATTTTGGGGAAGGAAACGATCATCCACACAGACCATTGACCCTTGTAGTTCATACAAATGCAAGGGGAGTTGTAGAACGATTTCCATCAAAAGTGGTCCACATATCTACAATAGTTTCATTTGAACATCAAGTACAAGAAGGGAAGCACCAATAATGTTGCAGACTGCCTCAATCGACCACCGATCATGGCGCTAACCACCATTCTCAAATCTTGTGGGAACGAGACTTTTGATTTGCCGCTTCTCTACAAGAGAGATCCAAAATTCGACCACACATACAAGACACTCTTGGAGGGTACACAAGCACCAAATCTTCGCCTCCAGGATGCACTCTTATGTCACCTGGGACACCTTTGTGTTCCTTCAAGAAAATGTGCCAAGATGATTTGGAAAGCACACTACAGTTGAGTCGTTGGGAATTTCGGGTTGAGAAAACAGTGAAAGTACTGCAAAAGTATTTCTATTAGTCGAACCTTCAACAAAATGTCAGGCAGTACATTAGATCCTGCACTGCTTGCACTATTTCCAAATAGACCGTCAAGAAGCAAGGCCTCTATACTCTGCTACCTACCCCTAGTTGACCTTGGGAATCCATCTCCATGGATTATATGTGGGGCCTTCCTTATACTAAGAATGGAAACAAATGTATTTTTTGTGGTCGTCGACAAATTCTCAAAGATGGCCATTATGGCGGCTTGTAAGAAGAACATCATAGCAGAATCCACTGCTAAACTCTTATTTGAACAAGTGTGTGTGCACTTTGGGATCCCACAGTCTATCATCTCAGATCGGGACAACAGGTTCCTCAACACATGTTGGTCCACCCTTTGGTCAATGTTGGACACCAAGCTCACCAAGTCCACAACTTTCCATCCCCAAACTGATGGCCAGACATAGGTTGTAAACAAGATGATTGTACACATTCTGCGCATGTACAATTCCAAGCATCCACGCACATTTTCTAAGAGCCTTCCCTAAGTAAAACACAATTATAATCGGGCTCTCCATAGCTCAATTGGACACAACCCCTTTCAGGTGGGCTTTGGATTCCATCCACTATGTCCTATTGACGTAGCCATCCCATTTGTGGCTACTTACGCCAATTCGGCTAATGTCCAATCTGAAGTTGACAAGGTGAACCACTTCATTGATCGAATTTAGCACATTCACCAACAGGTTCATGAATTGGACAGAGCCAATGCTAAGTATAAGCAATGACATGATCAACATCGGGTGCCACACAACTTCTAAGTGGGCGACAAAGTGTGGCTACATTTGCAGAAGGAGTGCCTCGCTGGACCCCATCGCAAGCTTTGCCCACTTCGATATGGGTCGTACACCATCACAAAGGCTGTAGGGGCCAATGCCTTCGAGCTCATTATTCCACCATTGCTTGTTCTGCACCCATTGTTCAATGTGGACCTCCTTTGACCCTGCTTCCCACCTCTACTGGACACCTCCGATATTCCCGAACAACTCACACCAACAGAGTTAAACCCAAACTGCATGGAACATGCCACCACAGATCGTATCATGGACATGAAAATCAAGAACACTTGCCAGCAGAAGATCTAACTGTATTGGGTTGTCAAATCTGGCCAACTCCTGCACTAAGGAAAATGGTTCATCAAGGACCAAGTTCAGCAGAAGTTTCCTCATCTCATGGAGGAACTCAACGCAATGGGGACCATTGTTTCCTAAGGGGGGAAGAATGATCCAAGTGGATATTGGTGGCCACCCACCTATTCCACTTGGGGCCCCACCATTGTTTCTTTCATTTTTTCAGTTTCCTTAATTGTAGTGCAATTTACTATTTTTAGCAGTTTTTCAGGTCTTGAACTTTCGGAGTCGTTTTGAGGCCCTAAACGACGTTTTTTGGAAAGAATGGGAGAAACATAGAAGTTCCTTTGATGTTTCTCACATAAAAAGTTGTATTACTTGGATATATATTTCTAATGAGTTATTTTGCGCGTCAAATGGAGATCGTATGCCAAAGTTACGAACCCGGGAAGATTGATGTACCAATTTACTCAAACGGGGCCCATAGTTTTGGCGCTTCATCTCCTAGGGTTAGGTTTTTGGATGTTTAGGGTTTTCCATTGTTTCTCAATAATAAATAGACCCTTGAGCCTCATTGTAACACAGTTCATAGGCCTGTAGCCGCCACATCTCTTCTCAGAGATAAGCTACCAATGCCTTAGCTAGTTTATTTCCATTTTGTTTGTAAGCATATTTCAATTATTTGTTATTAATGAAATGAAGTTCTATTTATACTGCATCTTTGTTTTTATGTGTATTTATGTATTTCATTGTGTTCCTACATAAATCCGGATCACAACCATTGTGGATTCTCCTCTTCAGCGAGCCAAATAGGATTGTGATCCTCTTTACAACACAAAAAACTAGCTTGTTGATTCATTGTTATAGCGTTGAAATATCCCAACAAAAGAACTTCTCCCTCCTAATAATATGTGGAAATATATTGCTTTAAAGCTGCATACATATCCTTGTTGTCTAGCCCCTTATTTTTGTAATTTTTAAAGACTTAAGGGGAAAAATAACATGATGAAATTCTTATGTGATTCTCATTTGATTTAAGATAAATTTAAATTGATTATAACAACCTAGATCCATTTTATCTCTCAATCTACAAAGTTCCAAGAGGGATCAAATATCCTTTCAATCTAAAAGAGGTTTGCACATTATTTTATGTAACTTAACCCTGCTTGATTAGGGTTTTCTTGTACTTATCCTTCAACTGCTTGATTTTGATGTTGCAGACCTTGTTCCTAGTGATGTACCTGTTAGACATGTGTTTGAGCATTTCATCGTATTTGTTTGCCTTATGGAGGAGCTTCTCAAGGTGGATGTTTACCTTGTCTAGCCATACTTCTCTATCTTCTTCAACTTCCTTGGCAATCCTTTCTTCAAAACTAAGTTGCTCTGCCTCATGTTTTTTCTACTGTAGAGCTCTCTCAAGACCTCTTGTTTTTGGTCTTGACTTGATGGTTTTAGTATCATCATGGTCAGAATCATCAAGTGTCATCATTTTCTTACCCTTGGTGTCTTGTATTTTTTCCTTTAGCAACTCTATCTCCATGAGTACTTGCTTGTATTTCAGCTGCTTGTTCTACTGTTCAAGGAATGATATGACAAATTGAGCTCTTGCCATGTTGTCCTAAAATTCTTTGATCATGGCATCCTTCTCTTTGATGATCAGCTTTGAGGCCTCCTGATCATCTTGACCATCCAAATCCATCAACTCAAAGTCTCTTTATTCCTCATGAAGGTGTTCCTCTTCATGGACAACTGTCTCTTCCTGTTGCTCACTCTGGTGTACCTGCTTTGTTGATGAAGAAGGCGAGGCCCCTTGCACAATTTGTGGGGAAAAAACTTGCCTAGGTCCCCTCTAATAGGTTTTGACCTTTTTGACTTCTTTTACTTCTTTGACTGTAGCCTTGCTAGATAACCCTTTTTGTTCTTGAGACACTGATGCTGGTGGTAGAATTGGTCTAGCAGGCTGAGGTGGTGGAGTATTGAAGGCATAATTCTCAATATAGGTCTCCCATGCAATATTTAGCTGATTGAGATGATGAAGGACAATTATTTTGATTAGCAAGTGATGAAAGAGGTTGTTCATCTAATGTTCATTCTCTATGTTCTACATTATGTATGACATTTTATCAATACTCCTGTACAAATTGTGAGGGATATTGAGAAATTTCACCCTTGTGAAATGCATGAGCAGTCTGATGTGATAGGCATACAGTCTGGAAAATATGCCCTCACAAGTGAAATACTTCATGATGATATTCATCATGGGAGCAAATATGTCAAGAAGGTGGCTGGAAGGAAAGACTTTCTTTTTATCATTTTTGTACCTTGGCTTGAGAAATGGTTCATAATGTTGGGTATCTATATCTTTGGCCTTAAACCAATTCTCACCCACATTAGGTATCCCTATGGCTGTAGCAATAGTATCTGTGGAGATGGTGAAGGTTACTCATGGAATGGTCACTTGATTGTCTTTGAAGTTTGAGATCAAAACTATGGTCAAAGTAGGATGATGTGTAATCTTTGGACCATTTCACAGAAGTCGAAACAACCCACATGTTTGAAGCAATTGATTGTCATGGGTGAGGCTAAAAATTCTCTAGTTTTGGATGGTTCAAGTCTGAAAATACTCCCTCCTGTGTGTTTTCTCCTCTCCTCTTCTATGTTCATCTCATCCTCCATAATATTTCTTTCCTCCTCCATAGTATTTGTCTTGTTTGAAACACTAGGGAAGGGGAAGGGAAAGGGGTAGGATAGTAGGTTTAGGGAATTGGGATTAGTGTAAGAAAATTTTGGGAATTGGGGAAGGGAGTTAGGGAGCTTAGGGAAGTGGTGGGGCATATAAAAACCTAGGGAGATAGTGTAGGGAATTTGATTACAGAGATATGGTGGGACTGCCTAGGAAAATGCAGTCTAGAATTAGGGTTCAGGAAATGGGATTTGGGGATAAGAGATAAGGTAATGTAGGGATACAGGGAGTGATTTTAGAGGATGGGAAAGGAAAATAGGGTCTAGGGGAAACCACTTTAGCTTGCAATGGTAAAAACTAGGGTTTCTTGTCTCAAAACATGAAATAGTGAATGAGGAGGGTTTACACCGTGAATTCACAATCATAAAATGAAAAGAGGGCTTCAAGAGGTGTAACCTACTTGTAATTAATTGAATACACCCTTGTTTGATGGCTGGAGTAGTTGCACTGAAGATTTGGAGTTGTGGAAGAAAGCTGGAAAAATCGTAGCGCCTTAAGGAGAAGCGCAACACCGCCCTGGTAAAAGCACAATGCCTTAAGGAGAAACACAGTGCCCTAGAAAAAACTCATATTTCTCGCTCAAATTTCATTTTTTGACTTGGTAGTTTGAGATTTCAATGCATGAGGATGCAAATGAGTGTCTTTTTGGTCTTTGATGGCCCTTTATACTTTGTGAATCTTCATAATTTCGCTTTGGGACCCACATTTCCTTTTAAACTCAACTTTGACATTGCACTTTACCTTTTGAATCTTATCTTTGGATTTGATCTTTTGATGGTTTTTGAACACTATGGCTTTTTAGAACATTGACTTATTTGGCTTATTGGAACCCTGAGTATGCAAATTCTTGGAACCATGAGAAATTATTACATATTTAAGAAACATAAAATTACATATTGAATTGAAATTAAATTTACAAATCAAACTTTCATAATGAAATGTTTTTATTGTCACTCTCTTACTTGCTGGTCTTTTATGCATGCTATTATCACCATAAAAAAATTTCTAAACTTGGACAGTTTACATTGTTCTTAGTCATGGTCTTAGATAGGCATTAGGTCATTTCATGTTTTAAAGGGTAGGTGATAGGGTAGTCTCAAAAGTCATATTTTCACATCCAAATAAAGTTTAAACAACCTTGTCCATGTATTAAAGGTCACACAATCCTTTTTAGAAGTCATATTTTAAACCATTCGGAAAATTTTTGGAATTAGCAGCGAAACCACATTTTCGTAGTGCAAACAGTGTAAAAATTCTGTTTTGCGCTACGAAAACGCTGCTATTTTCGTAGCGCAAATCCCTGAAAATGAACTAAGCGCGCTACGAAAGCGCGGATTCATAGGCAGTCTTGTCAAATCATCATTTCAATCAAATTCCGTTAATTTTTCATCATTAGGTGTCAGCTAGGAGTCATTTCTAAGGCATGCAACCATTCAAATCCATCATTTCGAATATAGGGGTCATCATGATAGGTAATTTAAAATTCGAAAGGATTGGTGGGTTTCTTGTTGCAGTTTGCATGCAAACACTCAAACAGATTGTTTTTGAATGCTAAGCTTATGGTAATCTCTTACCAAAGCTTCTCTCATCTATTTTTCAAGTGAGGCTGATCACCATTAACAAGCGAGGTTGATTTGTTACAGGAATTCAGAGGAAAAGATGACAAGAAAAGGAAAAATCACAGGTCTGGTCATTGTTTAAGAATAGAGCCTGAAAGCACAGAGGCTCTAGCTAAAGATAAGTCAGTGATGGAGGCTTTCAAGAAAACAGAGCATTGGAGATTTTGTAAAAAATTGCAGGGAGGACACACTCAAGTGTCAAAGGAATTTGCTCTACATTTCACTGGCTCAAACACAAAAATTGGAATTTTAAACTTGGCAGTAACCCCTGAGATCATAGCTTTGGTGACAGATATTCCTAGGGGGGAAGATAGATGGTTGAAAAACTTCAAATTTGATATGGAACCATAAAAAGTGTTTCTGAAGCCAGAGTTTGCAGAAACAAACTTAACCAGGGAAACTCCAAGGAGCTACATCAAAGACATCTATGCCAACTTGCTTTTCAACATTCAAAGGTATTTTACCTGTGAGGGAAGATACCATACAGTATATTCATATCATTTTAAACTCTTGTTGCATTTTACTGGCATGATTTCTTTAGATTTTCCTTTCTTCCTGTATCGAAGTATAGCTAAGATGGCATATAGAGTGCAAATGAAAAATCAAGGATGTGAAACTTCCATTTTTCATAATGGTCTATTTAAACTGATAGTTTTACATGAACTTCAAAGGATCAATAGAGAATGGTCTTCATTTTTGTTTTTATGTGGTTTTGGAGTGGAAACCAGTAAGCATGTATGACCAGGTCAAAAAGATTTGTTAAGCTGAAACCTAGAAAGAAAGTAAAAGAGAAAGTGAGTAAAGCATCAGTGGTTATTCTTGAGACTCCTCAACCTACAAAGGAAAAGAAAGCTGAAATTAAAGAAATGACACAAGAACAGTCAGCTAGCAAACCAGTTCAAAGGAGATTGACTAGAAGACAAATTGCAAAGGAGAAGGGTAAATCAATGATCTCAGGAGAAAGTCCAAGCTTAAAGGGTAACTTAAATGATATTTTAGAAGCCATTGATATTGAAGAATCCCCTTTGGTACAGGTAGATTTCATAAAATTTGATGAAGGAAAACCTAAGAAGATGAAATCTTCTAAGAAACTGGAATTTGAGGATGAGGTTGCAGCATTTGTGTTCAAGCCCAGAAAGCCTTTAACCAGGCAATCTAAAAATATGCAAGATTTCAATATTGAGTTAGGAGAAACAGAGGAAGCTTCCATTGTTCAGGAAGAGTTCATAGACCTTTCATCACCAATACCTGAAGGTGACAAAAACAGAGTATTTTCCACTCAGACAGAAAAAACCAGTTATGAAGAAATGGAGCAAAGGTTGAAATCAACTAATTGTGAAATTTCTAGACTAAGGAAGAGAACAAGAAGGCATGCTACTGAAAAGACAAATTTCAAGAGGATAAAGGCTCTATGGGAACTTGAAAAGGTTTCCAAACCAGAAACAATAAGCAGTGAAACTCAGTACTTTACTTGGACTGTTCCTGCAATTAAAGAGGCTAGGTATGTGAGAATGATGAATGTTCAGTTAAGGGCTACCAATAGGAAACTTAGGAGGTAGATCGAAGACATAGAAATACAGTTGCAGCAACAATGAAACATGGAAAAAAATGATAAATCCTTGAAATAGTTTTGTCATGAAGAAAAGGATCATTTTTGAAGGAGATCATCTTTTAAAGCTATTTGATGTTGATATCAATCCTTAAAAAATCTTAAATATCCTCAAAACTATAAATTTTGGAAAAACTGTGTTAAAGGGAGCACACACAACAGTTTCGTAGCGCGCTACGAAACTGCTAAAGGTGGATTTTTGGCATTTCTTGTATGTATTTGGGAGGTAAGGACTGTTGGTTTTCAAATTTTGGCATTTCTGGTGGAAAGATCAAGATCAAAAATGAAGTTTCAGATTGAAAAGCAAGAGAAAGAATGGTCAAAGGAAGTGCTTTTACAGTGGTCTAAAAACTGCGCTACGAAAACAGGCTATTTTCGTAGCACAGTCATATCTCATCTCCTTTTCATCTTTTTTCGAGGATTTCTTTTTTCACAGGTGGAAGGTTCAAGTGTTAATATAATGTTAGCACATGTCACATATACAAAATAGTCATCAAGGCCAACAAAGTTGTTCGAAGATAAGCATGGAGGTTAAGGGCTGGAAACTAGAAACTTTGTCTCCTTGTTTTAGGATGTGCTTAGCTATTTTGAGAATCAGCAGGGTTTACCACAAAGCTAGAAGCATCATAAAGGTCGAAGACATGGATTAGCAGCTGCCAAAGAAAGTATTTAAGTTTTAGATAAGGTTGTTTGAGACATGTTTAGGAGTTTCACTCCTATTTGTATTAGAACTCCTAGAAGACAGTTAGTTGTCAGTTTGTAATTAAGAGTTTGTTTTATGAGTAGATAGGTGTCAATTTTAGAAATTTAAATTCTCCTAATGATGGATCATGGAATCCAAGAAATTTAAAGACTCTATAAGAAGTATGAGGTCGAATTCCTCAAGGTTGGCATTTTCATTAGCAAAGCAGTTGTGTTATTGTATGTTACTGTGATCTTTCAACTTAATACAAAGATTTGTTTGACTACTCAAGATTCACAAGGAGTTTAAGTGTATCATCTTTCTATGGCCTTTTTAAATTACATATTTGCAGTGGTATGAGCATGTGTTACTTAGAATTCATTGAATAATGCTCGAACTTCCTTCACATGCTTGTAGACTGTGCTTATTCACTGTGTTACTGTTTCCACTTATAAACCTAGAATCCAAGTGCCTTGACTTCCATGTTTGATAGATTATGATGTTTTGTTGAAGACTATCTTGAATCCATTGCCCAATGAGTGTTTTCTAATCTGTGATTCAACAAGTTATACATTTTTGTCTTTTTTTTTTTATAGAGTTAGCCATCTAATCATTAATTGAAAATCTTAAACCTATTGAGAGAGCCCTCTCAGGTTGAGGAGGCTAAGCCTCAGCCAAAGGATTGGTTTGAAAGAGTTACTCAGAATCTACTTGATCAACAGCCTATCAGGGTCAGATTTTGTGATAACATTTTGGTGCGTCTGCCGGGAGCCTGCAGATTATTCATTCCCGAAATCAAGAAGCTGAACTTCTGAAGGTACCAGGAGCTCAGAAATTTTTTCGAGGCTGCATCTACCTTGGTGACTCCATACATTTTTAAAATTTTAAAGGTGTCTTCAAGAAGGAGATACACACGAAGCAATCCTGATCCCCATCCACCTACCATTGTGGACAATCCAAACACTATTTCAAGAGGTAGTCAAAGAATTTCAGAAATATCAGGTACTCCATCTCATTCAAAATCTTTCTCCTCTGAAATATTAAGAAGTCCTGAAGACAAAAGAGTTGATGATAAAATTCATGAAGTGTTGTTTAGATCAGAAAGTGAAAAGGAATTCATTGATATTATCTTAGACTTGAAAAAGAGAGGAATTGACACTTCAGCCCTAGTAACACAAGAAGACAAAGAAGAATTTTGGGAAGCTGTTACCTCTGATTTATTGTTAGAAAAAGAGTCTCTAGATAAATTGAAAGAACTTGACCCTTTCGAAGTTTTGCTAAAATCAAAAGCTAGTTTACCCCTTCCAAATTTGAGCTCAATTGTTAGTGGCTTACAAAAACCAAGTAGTCCTCCTCATATCAGTTCTTCATCTTCTGTTTCTTCCATTCCTACAACCACTGTTCATCCTTTAAGCATGGCTGCTCCTGCTAGGTATGCACCACTTGTACTCCCTGCTGTTTTGCATGACCTTCCTAGTAAATATGCTGCTAGGATCCCTACTTGGGGTAGTGATGAATAAATCACAGCAGAAGAACATGTAGATAGATTTAATGATTTTACAGACAGAGAAGAAGTTGATGATGAAGATGTGAAGTTAAGACTATTTGCACAAAGTTTTAATGGTGGAGTTAGAAAATGGTTTAAAGCTCTCACACCGGAAGTATTCGAACTTGGGATGAGTTTGAAGACAATTTTTTAAGGAAATGGGGAAACAGAACCAATCTAGTTCAAGAACTTACTGAATATAACAGCCTTAGAAGGGCAGTTGATGAATTTGTCCAAAACTTTTCAAAGAGATTTAATAAAGTTTTTGACTCAATTCCAGCTCATTTGAAACCTCTGGAAGCCTTAGCACAAATGAGATATGCTGAAGCATTTGATTATGAATTTTCTATCTTGTTGAGAGAAAGAGAATCACCTACACTTGCTGAAATGCAAAGTGATGCAGTAAAGTCAAAAATGGGAAAAACTAAATTGAAAGAAGAAGAGAAACCTTCCACTTCAACTTCTGAAGATAAATTTGACTCAATGATGAAAACCATGGAGAAGTTGATGGATAGGTTAGCTCTTGGAAAAACCTCTTCTCCTCCTGTGCAACATGAACCTCAATTTAGAAATCCCCAATTCAGGAGACCTCAAAACCAACAAAGGCCAAGAGAAAATAGAAATCAGCAGCCTGATCCTCCAGTGAGACCTCCTTTTCAGCATAATTTAATAGATGAAGAAGATGAGCCTGAAATTCCTGAAGAATCTATCTATTGTCTTGACGAAGAGATGTTAGGAATTTTCTTTACTAAAGAAGAGCATGATGAGTCAGATTTGGCTAATCAAGGAGAAGAACCATCAGATTATTTTAAGGGGTATCAACATGCCATTTTTGAGATGAAAAAACAATATAATCTCATAAACAGAAACGTGCCTATCATTGCAAACAAAGCGCAGCCTAAGAAAGATGCTCCAAAGGTTTCTGAAGCCAAAAATGATACCCCAAAGATTGCTGAATGTAAGAAAGACACTCAACTTACTCCTCCTATCAAAGAAGCTGAAAAATCTGTTTCTGTTTTCAACCTTGAGAATGAAATTTCAAAGATTAAAATATCAGTCCCATTTAGCGAGATTCTCAAGGTAAATGAATATAGAAGCAAGATTTTTAAACTGTTAAACTCACAACTAGGAGCTGCTGATATTTTGAATGTCCAAGAAGATAATCCTACTATATATTTGGGTCCAAGGCTAGAAGATGAACAAAATGAAGAGTTTCCTCCTTTTTATGTCAGCATTAGTATTCATGATATGACTTTACATAATGCTATGTTGTATTCAGGGGCTTCCCATAACCTTATGCCCAAAGTAATCATGGAAAGTATGGGGTTACAAATAACAAGACCATATAAGGATTTATTTTCTTTTGATTCAAAAAGAGTTCAATGTATTGGTTTAATCAAGGATGTGGTTGTTGGTCTAACACAAATTCCAGCAAAGACGGTTGTTATGGACATTGTTGTGGATGATGTTCCGCCAAATTTTGGAATGTTATTATCAAGATCATGGGTAGCCAAAATCAAAGGCACAATGCAGATGGACCTTACCTATGCCACTATTCCTGTTTTTGGTGAGCAAATGAGATTGTATCGGGAGACTAGAATGGCTTACATGGTAAGTAGCAAAGATAAACCTCAAAAATTTCCTATTTATGCCTTTGATACTGAACTTGTATCTGCCATTCTTTTAAATGAGCCAGCTGATAGTGTTGAGGAAGAAATGAGAGCAGAAAATTAGCATTCAGAAAATCAACAAACAGAAAATCAGCAAGTAAATGACAAAGAGATGGAGGGATGGTGGTCATTGTACTTTGATGGATTAGCAAGAAAAGAAGGGGTAGGAGCAGGGATTTGGATTACAAGTCCAAATGATGAGATTAAGTTTTACTCTTACAAACTAAATTTTGATTGCACAAACAACATGGCTAAATATGAATCTTTGATTTTGGGTTTAGATGTTTTGAAAAGAATGAAGGCTCAAAATATTTATGTTTTTGGAGATTCAAAATTGGTTATTAGACAAATTGAAGGTGTTTATCAAACGAAGGATGTAAGAATGAGAGCATACAGAAATCTAGTTTTAGACATGTTGGAGAAATTTCAAGCCTATTATTTCACTGTCAAAACTAGAGACCAAAATTCTATTATTGATTCTCTGGCTGTCTCTGCAAGTCTTTTCATCATTCCTATTCATTATTTTGAAAAATATGAGATTGAAGTTCACCATAGACCAACTATACCAGATAATATCACCAAATGACAAGTTTTTGAAGATGATCAACAAGTAAAGAATTTTATTGAGTTGAAAGAAGAATTTGAAAGTACACAAGTAGTTCAACAAAACATGTTTGTTGAATCAAAAGGAAATTCTAAAGTTTTGCAACTAAAGAATAATTCAATACCAAAGGGTCTTATTCCTCCTGAGAAGCTTTTTTGTCAGAATGATGTTTCCAAATCACCAAAGATATAAGCTGATGAAGAGGAAGTAGAGAGTTGTAATCTTGGTACATTAGCTTTGCTTAAAATGATCAAAATTTCAAAGTTTCTTTTAGCTGATATGAAATTCAAATATATTGAGATGATGAAAAGGTTTATTGATGTTTTTGCTTGGATTTATGTTGATTTAAAGGAGTATGATCCTTCCATTATTCAACATACTATTCATATTAAATAAAATGAAAGACCTTTCAAGAAAAAATTAAGGAGAATTAATCCTCTTCTCATGCCATTGATCGAAAAAGAGATTAAGAAACTCTTTGATGATAAAATCATTGTTCCAATCAGATTCTCAAATTGGCTTGCAAATTTGGTACCGGTTAGAAAGAAGAGTGGAGAAATCAAAATTTGTATTGACTTCAGAAATTTGAACAAGGCTTCACTAAAGGAAAACTATCCTCTTCCCAAGATGGATTCAATTCTGCAAAATATTGTTGGTTCTCAGAGAATTTCTATCCTTGATGGTTTTTCAGGTTATAATCAGATTCTTGTACATCCAGATGATCAGGAAAAAACAGCCTTCACAACACCATGGGGCACATTCATGTACGCCAAGATGCCTTTTGGTCTCATGAATGCAGGAGCTACTTTTCAAAGAGCAATGGACATTTCTCTTTCTGAATAAAGGGACAAGACGATGGTTATTTATCTTGATGATATAACAGTATTTTCAAAGAAAGAAGATTATTTGAAACACCTAGAAAAGATTCTGCTGAAATGTAGAAGGTTTGGTATCTCTCTTAATCCTACCAAAAGCATCTTTGATTTAACTACAAGCAAGTTACTTGGTCATATTATTTGTGAATATGGAATTAGGATTGATCCTAACATATTTAATGCAATTCAAAAAGTAGATCTGCCAAGAAGTAGGAAAGAGATTCAATCATTTCTTGGGAAAGTAAATTTTGTTAGGTGTTTCATTCCTAACTTTGCTGAGATTGTCAAAGATATAACAAAGATGTTAAAGAAAGGAGTTGAGATTAAATGGACAGCAGAGGCAAAGCAATCCTTTGAAGAAATCAAGAAGGCACTCACACAAGCACCGGTACTCATCAATCCAGATTTTTCCAAAGAATTTGTGGTTTTTACATTCGCTTCAGAAAATACAATTGCCAGAGTCTTGCTACAAAAAGGAAAGCAAGGTACTGAACAACCTATTTCTTTCTTTAGTAGAACATTAGCAAATGTTGAGTTGAAGTATAATATTCTAGAAAAGTAGGCCTATGCTTTGGTGAAGGCTATAAAAGATTTCAAAATTTACATTTTGCATTCTCACATTGTGGAATTTGTTCCAAGTGTTGTAGTAAAAGACATCTTAACTCAGGCAGATCCCGATGGTAAGAGGGGAAAATGGATCGCAAAATTGCTGGAATATGATATAGACATCAAACCAACCAAATTAGTGAAAGGAAAAATCTTGGCGAAGTTAACGACTCAATCAAACTTGGACTGTCTTGATATAAATTTGTATGCAGAAATATCAGAAATTTCTGATGATGAAGAAGAATTGGTCCAAATTGATGAGAAATACATTACTTCAGAGTGGTATAAGGATGTGGTTTTTGTTCTACAACATCACAAAGCTCCCGTTGATCTAAAAAATTCCAAAGCAAGGTTTGTTAAGCTGAAGTCTTTGAGATATTTTGTTTTTGACAGAAATATGTTTTGGAAAGATATAGGTGGAATTTTGCTGAATTTTTTACTTGAAGAAGAGGCTGATAAAGTCATTGAAGAATTCCATAAAGGTGATTTTGGAGGACACCATTACTGTAAGGCTACAACAAATAAGATTCTAAGAGCGGGATATTTTTGTCCAACCATGTTTAAAGACATTTACAAAAGAATTGCTGCATTTCATGAATGCCAAATTTTTGAAGGAAGAAGAAAGCTTGTACCTCTACCTTTGGTTCCTATCTATGTGGAAGCACCTTTTCAACAGTGGGGGTTAGAATTTATTGGAGAGATACATCCATCATCATCAGGACAACATTGCTGGATTCTCACAGCAACGGACTACTTCACCAAATGGATAGAGGCGATCCAAATAAGGCAAGCTAATGACTCTGCAATTATTTCTTTTCTAGAGAATAATATATTGTCTAGATTTGGTTGCCCCATGAAGATTATAACAGATAATGCTTAATTATTTAAGTCTAAGAAAATGATCAATTTCTGTCATCAATACCATGTCACTCTTGGACACTCTACAACATACTATCCGCAAGGAAATGGTCTTGCTGAATCATCAAATAAGAGTATTATAAGAATCATCAAAAAGGTATTATAGGAGAACAAGAAATATTTCCATCTAAAGCTAAAGTATGCCTTGTGGGCTGATAGGATATGTACAAAGAGATCAATTGGGACTTCGCCATATGAATTAGTTTATTGTGCTGAAGCTGTTTTTTCGACATCACTTGGGGTACCGGTCATGAAATTAATTCAAGGACTTGAAGAGGAACCAAATGCCATTCAGAGGAGGATTAACCAGTTGATAGCTTTGTAGGAAAAGAGAAATGAAGTTTATGACAGCCATCAGCATGTTCAAAACAGAATTAAAAATACATTTGACAAGAAGATTAAAGAAAATAGTTTCCAAATACAAGACAAAGTGCTGAAATGGGAGGCAAAAATTGAGGAAAAGGGCAAGAATGGTAAGTTTGAAAATTTATGGAAGGGTCCTGTTATCACCCAAAAATTCTCAAAACATCATTGTGTCAACTCTGCTTTTGGTCATGATTTCAAGGAGGTCTAAAAGTCATTTTAAGTCTGGGTAAAGGGTAGGTTATATTGCCAGTTCAAATAAAGTCTTCTAGGTCCACTCCATGATCAATAAAATCTGAAATTTTACCTTGTTTTATTCATGGTCTTAGATAGGTGATTAGGTCATTTCATTCTTTAAAGGGTAGCTGATAGGGTTAGAGTCTCAAAAGTCTCATTTTCATTTCCAAACAAAGTTTAACAACCTTATTCCAGGTTTAAAGGTCCCATCATCCATTAAGAAGTCATTCCATTAGGTTTAGGGTCAAATTTTTGCAATCATACAATAATCCACGTTTTCGTAGCACAGCTAGTTCAAAAAAGGTGATTTTCACTACGAAAATGATGTTTTCATAGCGCACTTTGAGGCAAAAACCCTGTTTTTATGTTTTAGTAGTCGACTTCCATAGGGGTTCTTGAGCAACTGAAAACTCATTTTTGAAACTTGAAAGAGGTTTTTCTTTCGCACATACTGAAATACAAAAACCTCTTTCAGTTTATTCAAATTAATTATGAGGTGGGATAAATTGATGACTCAACTTGCGCTACGAAACTGCTGAAAGTCATTAACAGAAAAACTTTGCTTTCTGGTTTTAGTAGTTCACTTCAAGATCAGTTTCTGGCCACAAGAAAAGGTATTTTGAGATTCTGAAGGAGATTTATCTTCATAAAATCATCAGCTACAATAACCTATTTCTCTTTTTTCAAAAGTGTTACCACTTGGGAGATACAAGGCTTTCTTTGAAGCCATATTTTCAGAAATCAAAATTTTCCAGTTTTACATAGGTTGTTCAAAGACAGTTTCTAGGCAGTAGGAGAGGTATTTAAAAAATCCAAGAGAGGTTTTTTTTCAAGAAAAATTGGTCTCCAAAATCCTCCTTCATTTTTTTAAAATAAATTATGGGTGAGAAGATAAAAGCTCTGTCTCAACATCTATTTTTCAGATGAAAAAGTGCAAAAAATGATAAATCTTTAAATCAGTTTTGTCATGAAGATCGAGATCTTTTTGAAGAAGAACATCTCCATAAAAGCTTTTTTTTGTTGAAATAACTCCTTAAAATATCCGAAATATCTCCAAAACTGTAGATTTTTAAAAAAATTGTGTTAAAGGAGTACACACAGCAGTTTCGTAGCGCGCTATGAAACTGCTGAAGGTGATGTTTTGGCATTTTTGCATGAAATTTGGAGGAAAGGACTACTAGTCTTCAAAGTTTAGCATTGTGAATGGAATGAGAAAGGTCATAAATGAAGTTCTAGGTTGAAAATTAGGGAAAATAATGGTCAAAAAAAAGGTTTTTACAGTGGTATAAGAGCTGTGCTACGAAAATAGGTTGTTTTCGTAGTGCAATCATATTCCTTCTTCTTTTCATTTTTTTCGAAGGCTTATTTTTGCACAGGTGGAAGGATTGAAGAGTTTATGGGATGTTAACACATGTTACATATACAAGATAGTAATCAATGCTAGCAAAGATGTTTGAAGACAAGCATGGAGGTAAGGGCTAAATTTCAGCAAACTCTGTTTCCTGGTTTCTAGGGCAGTTAGGTCATGGAACAACAGGGTTCATAACAAGGCTGGAGGCATCACAAAATTCGACCTCATGAGGTTGTAGCTATCAAAGGAATCATTAAAGGTTTAGATAAGGTTGTTTTAGACATGATAACGAGTTTCACTCCTATTTGTATTAGGACTCCTAAAGAGACAATTAGTTGTTAGTTGTAATTAAGAGTTTGTTTTAGGAGTAGAATAGGTATCGATAATAGAAATTCGAATTCTCTTGATGATGGATCATAGAATCCAATATTGTAAAAGCTATATATGAAGCAAGAGCTCAAATTAGTGCCAGGTTGAAGACTTTTGGCCCAGCTGCTGCTTTATGCTATGAACTATAATCAGTAATGCAGAGAGGTTTTCCTGAACAGATATGAGTTCTCATGGGGTTAATGTTTTCTTGATTTATATGTTACTTTGAATCATTTGCAGTATATCTTATTGCTATTACTCAGATTTCATAATCTTATGCTCTGACTTCCTTTAGTAATGGGATGGTTGTGTTTTTTCTGTATCTTGTGAGTAAACTACCTTTGAAACACTAGCAGTAAATTTCATTGCTATTACTCAGAATCACAACCATGTGCTCTGACTTCCTTTAGTAATAGAATTGTTGTGTTTAGCAGTAGATCTCATTGCTATTACTCAGAATTCACAACCATGTGCTCTGATTTCCTTTATAAATGAGATGACTGTGTTTTTTCTGCATTTTGTGAGTAAACTATCTTTGAACCACTAAAGTAAGTTTCATTGCTATTACTTAGAATTCATAACCCTATTCTATGACTTCCTTTAGTAATGGAATTACTGTGTTGACCTATTTTCTTGAGTGAATTATATTTGTTTGAAAACCCCATTTGCCTCAGCTTCCATGTCTAGAAACCTTTCCACTGAATCTACTGACTTGTTGACTCCATAGCCCAATGGTAGCAAGCCTTCATCTTTCAACCTATAAACATACAAAATCACAAATCACTGAGTTAGCCATCTATCTATAGCTTATATCATTAACCCTTGAGAGAGCCCTCTCAAGCTGAGGAGGCTAAGCCTCAGCTAAAAGATTGGTTTGAAATAGTTACACTGAGGTAGTTTGATTAGCAGCCTATTAGGGTCCTATTTTGGTGATAACATTTTGATGCGTCTGCCGGGAGACTGAAGATATACATCTCCCAAAAATTATGAAGTTGAACTCTTGAAGGTAGCAGGAGCTCAGAATCTGTTTGAGGCTGCAACTACCTTGGCGACTCCATTGTTGAAGAATTCAAAATTCATATATACATGGTGATTCCACTGGACTTATGAAGAACTCGAATGTTGCCATTCTTGTTTCAAGGTATGCATGTATAAATTTTTTAGGAATTCATGGTTTCCCAAATCATTTTCCCAAGGATACATATTTTTTAAGGAATGGTCCAAAATTCAATGGAGAAGATTTAAGTTTGACTTTGAAGCATATATTAGATTTCTGTGATTTTACCGAGCTTCTTAGAGTCAAACATGAAGATGTTTGCGTTATGTTGTTCTATGATTCATTTCAAGGGAAATGTAAACAGTGGATTGAGATTTTTCCTGTTAGATCTATTAAGTCATTTGCAGACTTTTGGCTTATGTTTTTGGAGGAATGGATAGACAGAACAGAGTTGGTGGCAAACTCTCCTTCAATTCAAGGTTTCAAACAATGGAATGATGATCATATTAATGAAGAAATAGATGAAAAATTTTCTTTGTCCTTGTCTTCTTATCTAAAATCATTTGAGTGCAAGACAGAAGATAAGATGAAATTTTTGGATGAAGTTGATAAGAGCATTGAAAAAGACATTGAAGGCTTACAAGGTCAAATTCAATCATATAGTATTCATGATCATGATCATTCCTTTCAAAAACTTTCTATGACAGGACACAAAGAGAAAGTGTTTCTACCTTTCTCCTTTGAGATTGAGGAAGAATGTACTGTTTTTGAAAATCAATTTGAAAAGCAATTTGAGAGCACACAAATGATGTCTTATTTGGTTGATCAAAGCATGTATGTGTGGTCCAAAGTCTTAGAATGTCATGAGAATTTTCAAACAGATTATGTCTTCTATGGTTCTATACCTGATTACATGGAAAAGATTTACTGCTCAGATTTCCAGTTATATTTTCATCTTGAAGATCATATATATCTCATGTTTCCTCAGTTATTTCAGCATCATGTTTATTTTTTCTTCAAGCACAATCAAGAGATTCAAGTGTCAGATCAGATCAATGACTGGCTTCATTGGAAGTTTCATGTTCCTTGAGCTACAAATGGAGACTGCAGCTGATAGGTTAGGTAGGTAGGAATGTGAAAATAAGCTCAAGGTAGGTTGATTGAGCATTTTAGTAGGTACAGTTTGAGTGCTTCTTGCAGAGATCATCAAACTTGAGCTCGAGGTGAAGGCCATAAAAGTTTGAAGCAGATTGGGCAGAATTTCAGAGTTTTATTTTAAAGGATGGATAACAGCACTGGAGCTACCGGTTCTTAGTGTACCACAGGGTCACACTATCCCAAGTGGAGAGACTGTTATCACCCAAAAATTCTCAAAACATCATTGTGTCAACTCTGCTTTTGGTCATGATTTCAAGGAGGTCTAAAAGTCATTTTAAGTCTGGGTGAAGGGTAGGTTATATTTCCAGTTCAAATAAAGTCTTCTAGGTCCACTCCATGATCAATAAACTCTGAAATTTTACCTTGTTTTAGTCATGGTATTAGATAGGTGATTAGGTAATTTCATGCTTTAAAGGGTAGCTGATAGGGTTAGAGTCTCAAAAGTCTCATTTTCATTTCCAAACAAAGTTTAACAACCTTATTCCATGGTTTAAAGGTCCCATCATCCATTAAGAATTCATTCCATTAGGTTTAGGGTCAAATTTTTGCAATCATACAGGAATCCACGTTTTTGTAGCACAACTAGTTCAAAAAAAGTGATTTGCGCTACAAAAACGTTGTTTTCGTAGCGCACTATGAGGCAAAAACCCTGTTTTTCTGTTTTAGTAGTAAACTTCCATAAGGGTTCCTGAGAAACGGAAAACTAAATTTTGAAAATTGAAAGAGGTTTTTCTTCCTAACATACTAAAATAAGAAAACCTCTTTCAGTTTCTTCAAATTAATTATTATGTGGGAGAAATGGATGACTCAACTTGCGCTACGAAACTGCTGAAAGTCATTGACATAAAAACTCTGCTTTCTGGTTTTAGTAGTTCACTTCAAGATCAGTTTCTGGCCACAAGAAAAAATATTTTGATATTATGAAGGAGGAGTTTATTCATAAATTATTCTGCTACAATAACCTATTTCACTTTTCTCACAAGTGTTACCAGTTGGGAGCTACAAGGTTTTCTTTGAAGCCATATTTTCAGAAATCAGAATTTTCTAGTTTTACACAAGTTGTTCAAAGACAGTTTCTGGGCAGTAGGAGAGGTATTTAAAAAACCAAAGAGAGGTTTTTGTTCAAGAAAAAATTTTGTCCAAAAGCCTCCTTCAGTTTTTCAAAACACATTATGGGTGAGAAGATAAAATCTTTGTCTCAACATCTATTTTTCAGATGAAAAAGTGCAAAAAATGATAAATCTTTAAATAAGTTTTGTTATGAAGATCAAGATCTTTTTGAAGAAGAAAATCTCCATTAAAGCTTTTTGTTTTTGATATAAATCCTTAAAAATATCCTAAATATCTCCAAAATTGTAGATTTTTGAAAAAACTGTGTTAAAGGAGTACACACAGTAGTTTCGTAGCGCGCTACGAAACTGCTGAAGGTGATGTTTTGGCATTTTTGCATGAAAATTGGAGGAAAGGACTGCTAGTCTTCAGATTTTAGCATTGTGAATGAAATGAAAAAGGTCATAAATGAAGTTCCAGGTTGAAAATCAGTGAAAATAATGGTAAAAAAAAAGGGTTTTTACAGTGGTATAAGAGCAGCGCTACGAAAACATGTTGTTTTCATAGCGCAATCATATTCCTTCTCCTTTTCATTTTTTTCGAAGGCTTCTTTTTGCATAGGTGGAAGGATTGAAGATTTTATGGGATGTTAACACATAATACATATACAAGATATTAATCAAGGCTAGAAAAAATGTTTGAAGACAAGCATGGAGGTAAGGGCTAAATTTCAGCAAACTTTGTTTCCTGGTTTCTAGGGCAGTTAGGTCATGGAACAGTAGGGTTCATAACAAGGCTAGAGGCATCACCAAATTCGACCTCATGAGGTTGTAGCTATCAAAGGAAGAATTAAAGGTTTAGATAAGGTTGTTTTAGACATGATAAGAAGTTTCACTCCTATTTGTATTAGGACTCCTAAAGAGACAGTTAGCTGTCAGTTGTAATTAAGAGTCTGTTTTAGGAGTAGAATAGGTGTCAATAATAGAAATTCGAATTCTCTTGATGATGGATCATAGAATCCAATATTTTAAAAGCTATATATGAAGAAACAGGTTGAATTAGAGCCAAGTTGAAGACTTTTTGGCCCAACTGCTGCTTTATTCTATGAGCTATAATCAGTAATGCAGAGAGCTTTTCCTGAACAGATCTGAGTTCTCATGGGGTTAATGTTTTCTTGATTTATATGTTACTTTGAATCATTTGCAATAGATATTATTGCTATTAATTAGAATTCATAATATTATGCTATGACTTCCTTTAGTAATGGGATGGCTGTGTTTTTTCTGTATCTTGTGAGTAAACTACCTTTGAAGCACTAGCAGTAAATTTCATTGCTATTACTCAGAATTCACAACCATGTGCTCTGACTTCCTTTAGTAATGGAATTGTTGTGTTTAGAAGTAGAGATCATTGCTATTACTCAGAATTCACAACCATGTGCTCTGACTTCCTTTAGAAATGAGATGACTTGTTTTTTCTGCATTTTGTGAGTAAACTATCTTTGAACCACTAACAGTAAGTTTCACTGCTATTAATTAGAATTCATAACCCTATGCTCTGACTTCCTTTAGTAATGGAATTATTGTGTTGACCTATTTTCTTGAGTGAATTATCTTTGTTTGAAAACCCCATTTGCCTCAGCTTCCATGTCTAGAAACCTTGCCACTGACTCTACTGACTTGTTGACTCCATAGCCCAATAGTAGCAAGCCTTCATCTTTCAACCTATAAACATACAAAATCACAAACCACAGAGTTAGCCATCTATCTATAACTTATATCATTAACCCTTGAGAGAGCCCTCTCAGCCTGAGGAGGCTAAGCCTCAGCTAAAATATTGGTTTGAAATAGTTACAGGTAGTCTGATCAGCAGCCTATCAGGGTCCTATTTTGGTAATAACAGGTCCTTTTAAGATTGCTGGTTTTCATGGGAACAACACTTATATATTGCAGGAAATTGATGGAGGATCATATGCTGGAGGGCCTGTCAATGGCAGGTTCCTAAAGAATTATACTTGCTGAAGTTTTATCAATCACTCATGACATTGTACATATTTCATATTTGTCAATTTTATTGCTAATAATGATAAGCTGAAATAGAGAGCTTAAGCCTGAGGTGAAGGCCCAAACAGTTTAAAGAAGATGCTTCTCAAATCAAATAAAAGTTTTTTTGTTTTATCAAAAATGGATAGCACTAGAGCTATGGGTTCTTAGTGTACCATAGGGGCACACTATCCTAAGTGGAGCCACTGTTATCACCATAATTTTTTTTCTAAACTTGGACAATTTACATTGTTCTTAGTCATGGTCTTAGATAGGTGTTGGGTCATTCATGTTTTAAAGGGTAGGTGATAGGGTAGTCTCAAAAGTCTTATTTTCACATCCAAATAAAGTTTAAACAACCTTATCCATCTCTTAAAGGTCACACAATCCTTTTTAGAAGTCATATTTTAAACCATTCAAAAAAAATTTGGAATTAGCCACGAAACCACGTTTTCGTAGCGCATACAGTGTAAAAAGTCTGTTTTGCGCTACGAAAACGCTGTTATTTTCGTAGTGAAAATCCCTGAAAATGAACTAAGCACGCTACGAAAGTGCGGATTCGTAGGCAGTCTTTTCAAATCATCATTTCAATCAAATTCTGTTAATTTTTCATCATTAGGTGTCAGCTAGGAGTCATTTCTAAGGCATGCAACCATTGAAAACCATCATTTCGAATATAGGGGTCATCATGATAGGTAATTTCAAATTCGAAAGGATTGGTGGGTTTCTTATTGCATTTTTCATGCAAACACTCAAACAGATTGTTTTTGAATGCTAATCTTATGGTAATCTCTTACCAAAGCTTCTCTCATCTATTTTTCAAGCGAGGCTGATCACCATTAACAAGTGAGATTGACAAACATAAATTCAAGTGAGGCTGATTTATTACAGGAATTCAGAGGCAAAGATGACAAAAGAAAGGAAAAATCACAGGTCTGGTCATTGTTTAAGAATAGAGCCTGGAAGCACAGAGGCTCTAGCCAAAGATAAATTAGTGATGGAGGCTTTCAAGAAAATAGTGTGTTGGAGATTTTGTAAAAAATTGCAGGGAGGACACACTCAAGTGTCAAAGGAATTTGCTCTATATTTCACTGGCTCAAACACAAAAATTGGAATTTTAAACTTGGCAGTAACCCCTGAGATCATACCTTTGGTGACAGAGATTCCTAGGGGGCAAGATAGATGGTTCAAAAACTTCAAATTTGATATGGAACCATGTAAAGTGTTTCTGAAGCCAGAGTTTGCAGAAACAGACCTAACCAAGGCAACTCCAAGGAGCTACATCAAAGACATCTTGGCCAACTTGCTCTTCAACATTCAAAGGTATTTTACCTGTGAGGGAAGATACCATAAAGTATATTCATATCATTTTAAACTCCTGTTGCATTTTACTGGCATGATTTCTTTAGATTTTCCTTTCTTCCTGTATCAAAGTATAGCTAAGATGGCAGATAAAGTGCAAATGAAAACTCAAGGATGTGAAACTTCCATTTTTCATCATGGTCTATTTAAACTAATAGTTTTACATGAACTTCAAAGGATAAAAAAAGAATGGTCTTCATTTTTTTTTTATGTGGTTTTGGAGTGGAAAACCAAGGTGTTAGGACTCCATAATGTACCATTTTGACCATACATTTTGTTATCATTCCACTCTTTTCCAGTCCATATTTAAAGCTTATACTATCACTTTCATCCATTTTTCGAAAGGTATATAATATTCTTCTCTTTACTATATGTTTAACTTGTTTTACATATAATTTCACATTACTTTCATATTTAAGCATTAATCGAAGATATATAGTTGCTGACACAGTTTGAAGACCGCATATAATCTATCATGGTTGTCTGAAGACCGCGTTGCTGAAATAGTCAACATGGTACGCAAATCCTGTTGTTGAAACAACCCATGATTTGTGATTTTGAAGCAGTATTTCAAGCATGACGACAACAAGAAAAGACAAGTAAAGAAGCTGTTACATGGGCCACTCTGAAGCCAGTACCATCGTAACCATTGTAACAACATTTTGCTATGGAAGAACAGAAAGTTCCTATTTCAGTATAGAAAATCAGATTGGGTTAAAAATAGGATTTCTATAATGAAAGTCAATTGTAATAGATGTCTCCTCTTTAAAAAGAGGAGACATCAGCATTAGAGGGGATCGATTGGAGACTACGGGAGGTTCATTTTTGAACAGAGAAGGAACGTGAATCCTTTGTAATATGCACTTTCGACAGATGAATAAAAGTTTGTTCTGAGCATTTCATTTTAATTCCTTCTTCTGGGGAATCTTGTGAGAAGGAAAGGGCCCGCCTTCTTCACAAGATTCACCCATTCGTTCCTGTAGTTCATTAAATTTCCTTTTCATTCATGCCTTGATTAAACTCTGTTTACTGAAGTTATTTATGCAGTATTGGAATTCTGTTGTTTATTGTTGAAGTTCTGTTTCCATTACTTGTTGCATTAATTTCATACAATTCATTCTTAAGAAGTTGTTGATTATTTTAATTAGCAATCTTGTTTATGGAATGAGTTTGTGAAAGCTTGGTAATCAGAAACAGCTGTTGAAGATTCCTACTTGGGGAATAGGGTCATGTTCTCTGTTATAGCATAATTGGTCTTCCTTTTTGCAGATTGATTTCCTTCCTAGATCATTTTCTTTTTAATGTAATCCAGGATTCTTTTAATGATTTTCTGCAATAGAAAGATTGTCTTTGTTGTAACTCAAGTAGACTTCAGTTTGTTGAAGCAAGGTGTGATTAGTGTAATTTTTACTACAACATTTCATTGCTTTTAAGATTGAGCATATACAGTGTGTGATTGCCTTTGAAATAAACAGACTTCCCTGTGTTGACAATTTATGTAGCACTTGAATTGTTTAAATTAATAAACAATTAAAGTGACCAAAATTTTGGCGCCGTTGGCGGGGAAGGCAATTATAGATTTCAAAAGCATTGATGTTTTTCTTTTAGATGTGCAGATTGCATGAGAGGATGCGGAACCCATAAGAAAACTAAACCTACAGGTGGCAAGGGCAAAGGAAGGGGAGGAAGAAAGACCTTTATTGAAGAGATTGTATCAAAAGCTGAATCTTCTCAGAGAATAAGCTCTCGAAGGCCAAAGCCTTAACACTCCCCTCAATCGAATTATGAAACAGAAGAAGATGTGAGCCCTGAAAACATTGAGGAATCAGCAGGAAACGTTGAAAAACCAGCGGAAAACATTGAAGAGCTAGTAGAAAACATTGAGGATCGAGCAAGTGCAGTAGGAGATCAAAAAATGGAAGGAAACAATGAAGGATTCTTCGGCGGAGGACAAGTAGATCCTAGAGGAGAGGGAAAAGATGAGAATTCTCTCTCTACCTTTGGATTTACTATTAGTGATCTCCCTAGAGGAGCAACTCCCATGAAGAATATCCCACTTTCAGCCTTACCTAACTTCCATGGTTTATCTTCTGAAGATCCTGACAATTTTTTTTTTGAATTTGATATATTATGCAGAAGTTATGATTATGTTACTAATGCTCAGAAGTTGAAGCTATTTCTAGCAACACTAAAAGGAAATGCACTAAGGTGGTTCATGAGTCTTGGAGGCCATGTAATCACAACATGGGAACAGATGAAACAGAAATTTCTGCTTAAATATCAAGACTACTGCCGGACAAGAGAAAAAAGAGAGGAACTATTTAATATGGTACAAAAGGAGGACGAGAATTTGGAGGACTTTGTGGAAAGGCTACAGTACAACCTGCAGAGATCCAATCATCCTGATGTAAGTAAGGATATTCTTAAAACAATATTACTGAAAGGGGTGAGGGATGACTGTTTAGATATGCTAAATATGCTTGGTAAAGGGGATATATCTAAAGAGTCATATGATGAAATTGTTAACCTCTGTAAAATATGTTCAAGAGGAGCTGCAAGGAACAGGTCAAACAGCAGAGATACCACATATTCAAGAGTTCAAAAATCAGCCAGTGGAGGAGCAACAAGAGTCGAAATAGGTAATTTACTTGAAGAATTTAAAACTGAAATGTTAAGTTATTTTTCTTCACAGATTGACACCTTGCAGGTTAAAAAGAAACAAGCTGAAGCAGAAGTAGCTTTGGCTGTCTTTTTCCCCAAATGCAGAGATAAACATCCACTAAGGGAATTCCCATTGGAAAGATACCAATTTGCACCATTTGTGAGAAAGATCATGAAACACAACAATGCCCTTCTTTACCAGGAATAAAAGCAGCATTGCAACCAACCGAAGAAGAAGATGAAGCAATCTATCTACTGACACAGAGAAGGCAATGGCAACCATGAGGACAACGTATGAACTCTAATATGCCATTTACATCTTCTAATCGTTGGAACAATTACCCTTCTTTTAGTCAAACAAATTACCCTCCCTTTAATCAAATGAAATACCCACCCTTCAATCAAATGAATTGCCCACCCATGCAACAAGCAAACCCTCCCTTTATAGATCCTGCAATGTGGACTCCTTGGCCTCCACAGCAACAATCTTACTTTAATCAATGGAATTCAAATTGGAGGGGTCAACAACTTCCGTTTCCAAATCAATTTCCTTAATTTCAGCAGCCACTTCCTCTGCCATCTGGTGCTCAACCAAATAATCAAATGATGAGACCCCAGCTACCTGTACAACCAAATCCTAACCCCAATAATAAAGCTGTGCAAGTTATTGATATTCAGAACCAGCCTATATTTCCTGTTTTCCCTACACAATGTAATGACATTCATTTACGATCTGGGAAAATATTTGAACCTATTATCGATGATGTTACCTCTTCCGATTCTAATAAAGAAGAAGTTGAAAAACGTGATTTACATAAAAAGGTACAACCACCCTCTAACAAGGGTGTTGAAACAGCAGAACCACCATTCCCTGAGCATTTAGTTTTAACTAAAATGCCTGAGCCACCTGCTTTTAATCTTCTAGGGGAATTACAGAATCTGTATGTTAAAATTCCACTTTTATAGGCACTAAGAGATGTACCAATTTATGCCAGAATGATGAGAGATATTTGTCTTAAGAAACCCGGTAGGAAAGCTAAAGATCCCCTTACAGTTCATGTTATGGTTGATCTATCTGCATTAATGTCTGGTAAAGCCCCTCTAGTTAAATATGGTGATCCCAGCCATCCTACTGTGACTGTCCAAATTGGTAAAACAATAATCCCTCAAGTTCTGGTAGATTTAGGTGCTGCTATAAACATTATGACTCTTGAAACTTCACAATTGCTACAGCTAAAGAACACAATCAGAGATACACCAACCATTCTAGAGTTAACTGACCATTCTACAATCAAACCAGAAGGAGTTATTGAAGATTTAGTCATCTCACTTGAGTCCTGGAATTACCCAGCTGACTTTGTGGTGTTACAGACTAAAACAAAGTTGGGGGGACATCCTCTAATTCTGGGAAGACCTTGGTTAGCCATAGCTGATGCCTTTATCAGCTACAGATTTGGTTCAATGAAAATTTCCAATGGATATGAAACTAAATAGCTTACTCTCTACCCTCACGCTACACCCATGATTAATAATGAGAATTTTGTATGGATGGACTATGATGATCATGCTATTCAACCTATTTTGACTATCAGACAAGCTTTAAATCTTAAAGATACTATTGAGGATGAGGTAATTAATAATTTCATTTGTGAACCCTCCTTTGTGACTTATGAAACACATAATAAATTGGCTGCACTTTTGGAATTAGATAACCAGGAAAAGCTTAAATTTGAAGATCTACCCCAAACATCAACCACCATCTCTTCTAAAAGCATAACAGTAGAAATCGAACCTGGCAAAACATTGAACATAAATCCTGACCTGACAGTTGCTGAAACACAGCAGTTAATGAAGTTATTGCTTGAAAATAAGGAAGCATTCGCATGGGACTATACATATATGAAGGGAATCTCCCCTGAATTATGTACCCACCGGATCTATAATAAGGAATGTTGTCGACCAGTCTGTCAACCCCAAAGACGAATGAACCCTAATTTAAGATAAATTATTAAAGAGGAACTTCAGAAATTGCTTAATGCAGGATTTATATACCCTATATCTGACAGTGAATGGGTTTCCCCATTGGTAACAGTTCCTAAGAAAAATGGGGAATGGAGAGTGTGTGTAGATTATAGAGCCTTAAATAAAGCCACTCAAAAGGAACACTTTCCTTTACCGTTCATTGATCAGGTTTTGGATAGTTTGTCAGGGAAGAAATTCTTCTCCTTTTTAGATGGATTTAGTGGGTATAACCAAATCAGAATTGCACCCCAAGACCAAGATAAGACCACTTTTTCTAGCCCTTGGGGAACTTTTGCCTATAGAGTTCTTCCATTTGGACTATGTAATGCACCAGCAACTTTTCAAAGGGCAGTTATAGGAATATTTTATGATATGCTGAATGACTCCATGGAAATATTTATGGATGAATTTACCCCTTATGGTGTGTCTTTCGAAGATGCATTACAAAATCTTGAGAAAGTACTTAAACGTTGTATACAAGCTCACCTCTCCTTAAGCACCGAAAAATGTCATATGATGATGAGTTAAGGAGTAGTGCTTGGACATTTTATCTCATCTTAAGGAATTTAGGTAAACCCATCCAAAATACAAGTCATTCAGAATATTCCTATTCCTAAAGCACAAACTGATGTGAGAAGCTTCCTAGGACATGCAGGATATTACAGGAGATTTATCAAAAAAAATTCCAAAATAGCTTCTCCTTTATTTGTGTTACTTATGAAAAATGCTAAATTCAAGTGGACTAATCTTTTCCAGGAGGCCTTTGTAGAACTCAAGCATCAGCTATCCACAGCCCCTATTTTGAGAGGACCTGATTGGGCACTTCCCTTTCATATATCTTCTGATGCTTCAGATACTACAATTGGAGCTGTCTCGAGACAAGAGGAAAACCATATTCCTTATGCTATCTACTTTATCAGTAAGAATATGACCCCTGCTGAGCTCAATTATACAGTTACAGAAAAGGAATTTTTAGCAGTAATTTATGCTATTAATAAATTTCGACATTACATTACTGGTTACTCTACTTTTGTCCATACTGATCACTCAGCTATTAAGTATTTAATGAACAAGTATGTCACAAATGATCGAGTTACCAGATGGTTATTGTTATTACAAGAGTTTGATATTACAATTGTAGATCGACCAGGTAAAGAAAATGTTGTTGCTAATTTCCTTTCACGGTTAAAAACTAATGATAATATTCCAGTAGATAATTCCTTTCCTGATGAGTATTTATTTGCAGTATCTGCTCACTCACCATGGTATGCAGACATTGCCAATTATTTGGTTGCAGGGAAGTTACCATCACACCTTTCACATCGAGAGAAAAGAAAAATCATTCAAAAAAGTGCTCTGTATAGCTGGATAAGTGGGTGTCTTTTCTATACAGGACTTGATCATGAAATTCGGAGATGCATTAGAGAGGATGAGGTGTATGATATACTAAAATATTGTCATGATGGCGCTTGTGGAGGGCATTTTGTTGATAAGAGAATGGCACATAAAATTCTTAGGATGGGTTATTATTGGCCCTCACTCTTTAAGGATGCAAAGAAATATGTTCGGGCTTGTGATAGCTGTCAGAGAATGGGTCAACCTAATCATAGAGATGAAATGCCATTAAACCCCCAGGTAATACTTGAACCATTTGAAATATGGGCCTTAGATTTTATAGGACCCATTAATCCTCCATCCAACCAAAGAGTTTATATATTAGTCTGCACAGATTATATGACTAAATGGGTGGAGGCCAAAGCACTTCTTAGAGCTAATGAAGAAGTTGTCCTAGCTTTCCTATTTAAAGAAATCTTTATTACATTTGGAGTCCCTAGAGAGCTAGTTACAGATGGAGGACCTCCTTTCAATTCTCATGGTTTCAAAGCCACCCTTCAGAAATATCACATTCATCATAGAATGACTACACCATACCACCCCCAAGCCAATGGGCAGGTGGAAAGTACAAACAAAGTAATAGAAGCCATTCTAACCAAAACAGTGAAGGATAACTAGAAGGATTGGTCTCAAAGGCTCCTTGAAGCACTATGGGCTTACAAAACTACCTGGAGAAATACTACAGGATTTTCTCCCTATGAATTGGTTTATGGTAAAAGTGTTGTTTTTCCTGTGGAATTTGAAATTAAAACCTTAAGGACTGCTTTAGTTGTTAACCTTGATTTGATTGATGTACAGACAGCTAGGTTGCAGCAGCTTCATGAACTGGATGAAAAAATATTAGATGCCATTCATCAGACAACTATGTTCCAACAACAAAGAATAAAATGGCATGATAAAATCATCAAGCATAAGCAGTTCCAAAAAGGTAATTGGGCTTTATTGTATGATTCTCGATTTGAAAACTTTCAAGGGAAGCTACGTACAAGATGGCTGGGACCCTATGAAGTAGATGTTGTTTTCCCCAATGGAACAGTAAGGCTCTTAACAATTGATGACTCTAAAACACCACTATTAGTAAATGTTCATCAGCTTCGTCTGTACCAGCGCCCTATTTCCAAAGAAGATTTTAAGGCCACTTGCATGGCAGATGCACATTATCTCTTTCTAGGGGAGTCTTTTGCTCCTCGCTGCATTTGATTGTTTTCTGCACTGTATTTTTAGTATTAGATTAGATTTCTTAAACTAATAATCCCTGTCAAGGCTGGCATGTTACAATTGATTATTTTGCAGATTCTTGATTAAGGAAAGGCTTACCAAGGAAGGACAATTTCACCATAAGAAGATCCAAGCTTCATTTTGAGAAGCATTTCTTCCCTCACTTAAACTCATTTCCCCATCTCCCAGTAACATTTCATCATTCATTCCCTTCATTCATTTTTCCCTTTTCATATCATTTTTCCTATTTTTCCCATTGTTGAAACACCATTCTCCAACAAATATTTTCCCTATTCTTCATTGCTGAAATACCATTCCTCAACAAATATTTTCCCCATTTTCCCACTGCTAAAACATCACTCCTCAGCAACACTCTCCTTATTTTTCCATTGCTGAAATACCATTTTTCAGCAGCATTTCATCCATTTTCCTGTTGCTGAAACACCATTTCCTCCAAAAACATGACTATGCAACATTTTCTGTCATGAAATCATCTTCTTCAGTCTTTCATTTTCACTTCTCTTATTTCTTGTGTTAATCCTGTCCGTTCACTGCCTTTTTCTTATGATCAAGCAGACCTCTAATATGATCCCCCTCATGTTTCAAAAAGTTTCTAAAGTTCTTCCATGACTATTAAGCCATTATAAACAAGCCCTATATTTTTCGAACTACAAATCAAAGGTAAATATAAGGTATGTAAATTTTATGTAAATTCAATTAAACTATGGTTTAAAGAGAAAATTTTGTTTATTATGACCACAATCTTCGCACACTTAAAGACATCATTTCACCGTAGTTGGGGGGGAATATCGAAATTATATGCCATCATTTCACAACATGCCAATTACCGTCATTTTTCCTACCCATTACTTCACCTCTTCACCGTTACTCCATGTTCTCATTCGAAAAGTTTACTCTGTTCGAAGTCCAGTAACTTCGCTCTTTGCCTCTGCATTTTACCAAAGCTGGTTAACTATGGGAGGACTTGCTATTCGACATGAGCCCGACTCAATAGCTCTGCTTGAATTATTCCCGGACGCGTATCAGATTTTTCAGCAGGCAGGTTGGGTAGGATATTTTGAGAGACTTCAAGAGTTTGATCCACAACAAGTCCTTGAATTTGCAAAAAATCTTCAGGAAGATCATTCTATTTTCCAGGGAGTTCGAATTCCAGTATCAGAGGGCGACATAGCACAGGTTTCAGGTCTACCGGTCACTGGTACTCGATCGTTTAGTCGAAAGCACGTCATTCTGAATGCACAATAGGACTTTCTTCTGCCAGAATAACACGTTGAGCTTAAAGGCTGGGGTGTTGGACTTCACTCATTGCCCCCTCCTTGGCCGAAAGTTGTTGAATTCATCAAACATTATCTCACTTGTGAATGTCACTATCAGGTAGTCTATCAACATGATTTTGTCTTAATGAGTCATTTACGACATGGTAGACTAGTGAACATTCCTTACTATTTACTTGGATGCATTAGAAATATGTCATATTATTGTAGACGGGTAAAATTCCCACTCCTTTCCCTCACCCATCACCGCCTTGTTCAAATACTGATTCAGATGGGTTTTGCTCAACAAAACCCTCCTCTAAACAACCTACCCCTACCCCCTGAGCAAGCTGCTGAAATTCCTCAAGAAGCTGCTAAAAATACTCAAGAAATTCCTAAAAGTTCCCACGAGCAGCAACCAGAGAATATCCCTGACCCTCTATTAATTCCATCCACAGAACCAACTAATCCAATTAACCTTTCTTCAAGTCCATCTCACCACTTAGCAGAATCATTTGATCCTACCGTCCATATTCCCAGTGATGACTCTCAGGCCGATACACCACCATCTTCCTCTATTCGTAAAAGAAAAAGGTGAATCACAACTACCTCCCTATCAAAAAGACAAACAAGGGCCGCAACTAAAGCAACTACCTCCTCTGATAGCCCTTCTCCTAGGGAAAAACCCTCTCACAAAAAGAAAAAGCAAATTACTGCTTTTTCTACTTTCTTACCTAGGAGACGAATGAGGACATCTATTGAAACAGAAACCATTCCTATTACCCCTGATCCCGCAGCCATCTTGTTAAAACTCCACTCATCACCTCCCTTCCAAACCCCAGAATTATTACCTGTCTTACCCCATGGCATTGAAACACAAGAACCAGATGCCCAAGGTAATATGACATCATTTCCTACAGAACAAGTAGTTGTCCCACAAGAACCAGCTACTCAGTCAGTAGCTGCTCCACAAGAACCAGCTACTCAGTCAGTAGCTGCTCCACAAGAACCAGCGACTCAGTCAGTAGTTGCTCCACAAGAACCAACTACTCAGTCAGTAGCTGAAACAAAAGAACCAGCTGCTGATGTGAAAAAAATAGACATCCAAGATGCTACTCATTCAGTAGCTGCCACAAAGGAACCAGCTCTAGTTGTCACACAAGAACTAGCTACAGCTGAAAAACAACAATCAACTCCGGAGAAAGCAATTGATACACAAGGTCCAGTCACCATGGCCTCCCTTTTACAGGAAAATGAGTTTTTAAAATCAGAATTAGAAGCTTATAAGCGAGAATTGGTAATGACAAGGGAAGCCTTTGACAAAGAGCTAAATTTTTATACCCTGTCACATACAGCATCCATGGCAGACAAACATACAGAAAATGATCCATATAAATAATATATGTGCTACCAATGTGGAAACATTTATCAGCAAGCAGGATATAAGATAGTTCAATTTCCAATGCCGGGAGCATCTACATCTTCTGTAGTCAAAGAAGAATGCCCTATTGTTACACAAGAACCAGTATGGCCTTCAAAAATTTTAGAAAAAGAAGTTGAGGTACAAGTATCCTGCCCTACTGTAACTGGTTCTGCTACTCAAACTATACCTCAACCTACCACTTGCAATGCCAGAACACAAACTGAACCATGGAATGAGATGGAAATAATGAACAAGTGGAGGAAACAGTATGCTATTTCCCAAGATAAAACCTTACAGTAGCACAAATTGGTTTGGCAGAATCATATATATTCTAATTGGGAGATCTGGGAGCAGACACTCCAACAATTTAGAGTTTACAAGAAAGAGAATAAAGAACTAAAAGGCAAACTTCTCTTAATGTTTCAACTGGTACCAAAATTATTGGCTACTAGGAAATCATCTCTGAATTATTCTTTATTTCTCTTAGAACGCCTTGTTTATTTTCAGTTGAAAGCAGTCAAAGACGGAAGACCCCATGAGGTGCTTACATCTGAACAGTTTGTGAAAACATTTGCAGAAGCTTCCACCAGTGATCCGCACCTACTATGTGAGTTGTACCTTCACAATGAAGCTATCCCTGAAAAGAGAAAGATTAATCTCAACCCTCTTGTTGGTGATATTCAGATCATGGCATTTGCCTCCTTCCTTGCTAATCATATTACATGGCAGACTGCTTTTCTTGCAACTAGGCATAATGAAGACAACCGCCTTCTCCGGATAAGGCCAGAACCTTAGAACCCTACCATCTTTGTGGCAGAATATCATCAATTTTTGCAGAAGCTAGGGATGAATGAACATATACAGCAATTACAAGCCTCGATATTCCAAAAGTGTCACCATTTTATCAGGGCCAAAGAAACTATTTCTTTAAGAGAAAACAATATGTTTTGGCAACAATCCTCTAAGGAGAGGCAGGAGTATAATCCTTTTATCCCTACTAACCTTGAAACTGCATTGTCTAGAGTACCCAATTACATCAGGTGTGTTCAACAATGTGCTGAAAAGTGGATAGGGTACCACTTTCACTTTCCTATTTTATGGATGCCAGCAAAGGAATATCACGCTCATGTTAGGTTGGCTAACAAGGATGAAGTAGCAGCTTGGCAGAGACTACAAAATGTGCAAGGATTCAGAGCTTTAACAGATAGCACCTTCCATAGCTACTGCCTAAGTAATTTGCATGCTAAAAGCCAATATCCGAACTCTAACTCAAACTAAAGTTGCCTGAGGACATGCAACCCTTTCAGTTGGGGGGGATGTTAGGACTCCATAATGTACCATTTTTCCATACATTTTGCTATAATTCCACTCTTTTCCAGTCCATATTTAAAGCTTATACTATCACTTTCATCCATTTTTCCAAAGGTATATAATATTATTTTCTTTACTATATGTTTAACTTGCTTTACCTATAATTTCACATTACTTTCATATTTAATCATTAATCGAAGATATATAGTTGTTGAGATAGTTTGAAGACCGCAGATAATCTATCATGGCTGTCTGAAGACCGCGTTGCAGAAACAGTCAACATGGTACGAAAATCCTGTTGCTAAAACATCCCGTGATTTGCGATTTTGAAGCAGTATTTCAAGCATGACAGCAACAAGAAAAGACGAGTAAAGAAGCTGTTACACGAGCCACAATGAAACCAGTACCATCGTAACCATTGTAACAACATTTTGCTATGGAAGAATAGAAAGGTCCTATTTTAGTATAGAAGATCAGATTGGGTTAAAAATAGGATTTCTATAATGAAAATCAATTGTAATAGATTTCTCCTCTTTAAAAAGAGGAGACATCAACATTAGAGGGGATCGATTGGAGACTACGGGAGGTTCATTTTTTAACAGAGAAGGAACGTGAATCCTTTGTAATATGCACTTTCGACAGATGAATAAAAGTTTATTCTGAGCATTTCATTTTAATTCCTTCTTCTGGGGAATCTTGTGAGAAGGAAAGGACCCGCCTTCTTCACAAGATTCACCCATTCGTTCCTGTAGTTTGTTAACTGTCCTTTTCGTTCATGCCTTGATTAAAATCTGTTTACTGAAGTTATTTATGCAGTATTGGAATTCTGTTGTTTATTGCTGAAGTTCTGTTTCCATTACTTGTTGCATTGATTTCATACAATTCATTCTTAAGAAGTTGTGGATTAATTTAACTAGCAATCTTGTTTATGGAATGAGTTTGTGAAAGCTTGGTAATCAGAAATAGGTGTTGAAGATTCCTACTTGGGGAATAGGGTCCTGTTCTCTATTATAGCATAATTGGTCTTCCTTTTTGCAGATTGATTTCCCTTCCTAGATCATTGTCTTTTGAATGTAATCCAGGATTCTTTTAATGATTGTATGCAATAGAAAGATTGTCTTTGTTGTAACTCAAGTAGACTTCAGTTTGTTGAAGCAAGGTGTGATTAGTGTAATTTTTACTACAACATTTCATTGCTTTTGAGATTGAGCATATACAATGTGTGATTTCCTTTGAAATAAACAGGCTTCCCTGGGTTGAAAATTTATGTAGCACTTGAATTGTTTAAATTAATAAACAATTATAATGACCAACACAAGGTACATGCATTAGCCCTAAGGCTAAAGAAACCCCACCAGCAAAAACCAGTAAGCCTGTAATGACCAGGTCAAATATATTTGTTAAGATGAAACCTAGAAAGTAAGTAAAAGAGCAAGTGAGTAAAGCATCAATGGTTATTCTTGAGACTCCTCAACCTACAAAGGAAAAGAGAGCTGAAATTAAAGAAATGACACAAAAACAGTCAGCTAGCAAACCAGTTCAAAGGAGATTGACTAGAAGTCAAATTGCAAAGGAGAAGGGTAAATCAGTGATCTCAGGAGAAATTCAAAGCTTAAAGGGTAACTTAAATGATATTTTAGAAGCCATTGATATTGAAGAATCCCCTTTGGTACAGGAAGATTTCGTAAAATTTGATGAAGGAAAACCTAAGAAGATGAAATCTTCTAAGAAACGAGAATTCGAGGATGAGGTTGCAACGTTTGTGTTCAAGCCTAGAAAGCCTTTAACCAGGAAATCTAAAAATATGCAAGAGTTCAATATTGAGTAAGGAGAAATAGAGGAAGCTTCCATTGTTCAGGAAGAGTTCATATACCTTTCATCACCAATACCTGAAGGTGAAAAAAACGGAGTATTTTCCACTCAGACAGAAAAAACCAGTTATGAAGAAATGGAACAAAGGTTGAAATCAACTAATTGTGAAATTTCTAGACTAAGGAAGAGAGCAAGAAGGCATGCTGCTGAAAAGACAAATTTCAAGAGGATAAAGGCTCTATGGGAACTTGAAAAGGTTTCCAAACCAGAAACAATAAGCAGTGAACCTCAGTACTTTACTTGGATTGTTCCTGCAATTAAAGAGGCTAGGTATGTGAGAATGATGAATGTTCAGTTAAGGGCTACCAACAGGAAACTTAGGAGGAAAATTGAAGACCTAGAAATACAGTTGCAGCAACAATGAAACAAGGAAAAAAAATGATAAATCCTTGAAACAATTTTGTCATGAAGAAAAGGAACATTTTTGAAGAAGAACATCTTTTAAAGCTATTTGATGTTGATATCAATCCTTAAAAAATCTTAAATATCCTCAAAACTGTAAATTTTGGAAAAACTATGTTAAAGGGAGCATACACAGCAGTTTCGTAGCGCGCTACGAAACTGCTGAAGGTGGATTTTTGGCATTTCTTGTATTTATTTGGGAGGTAAGGACTGCTGGTTTTCAAATTTTGGTATTTCTAGTGGAAATATCAAGATCACAAATGAAGTTTCAGATTGAAAATCAGGAGAAAGAATGGTCAAAGGAAGTGTTTTTACAGTGGTATAAAAACTGCGCTACAAAAACAAGCTATTTTCGTAGCGTAGTCATATCTCATCTCCTTTTCATCTTTTTTCGAGGATTTATTTTTGCATAGGTGGAAGGTTCAAGTGTTAATAGAATGTTAGCACATGTCACATATACAAAACAGTCATCAAGGCCAGCAAAGTTGTTCGAAGATAAGCATGGATGTTAAGGGCTAAAAATCAGGAAACTTTGTCTCCTAGTTTTTAGGACAGTTAGGTCATGAATCAGCAGTGTTTACCACAAAGCTAGAAGCATCATAAAGGTCGAAGACATGGATTAGCAGCTGTCAAAGAAAGTATTTAAGTTTTATATAAGGTTGTTTGAGACATGTTTAGGAGTTTCACTCCTATTTGTATTAGAACTCCTAGAAGATAGTTAGTTGCCAGTTTGTAATTAAGAGTGTGTTTTATGAGTAGATAGGTGTCAATTTTAGAAATTCGAATTCTCCTAATGATGGATCATGGAATCCAAGAAAATTAAAGACTCTATATGAAGTATGAGGTCGAATTCCTCAAGGTTGGCATTTTCATTAGCAAAGAAATTGTGTTATTGTATGTTACTGTGATCTTTCAACCTAATACAGAGATTTGTTTGACTACTCAAGATTCACAAGGAGTTTAAGTGTATCATCTTTCTATGGCCTTTTTCAATTACCTATTTGCAGTGGTATGAGCATGTGTTACTTAGAATTCATTGAATAATGCTCTAACTTCCTTCACATGCTTGTAGACTGTGCTTATTCACTGTGTTACTGTTTCCACTTATAAACCTAGACTCCAAGTGCCTTGACTTCCATATTTGACAGATTATGATGTTTTGTTGAAGACTATCTTGACTCCATGGCCCAATGAGTGTTTGCTAATCTGTGATTCAACCAGTTATACATTTTTGTCTTTTTTTTATTTCTAGAGTTAGACATCTAATCATTAATTGAAAACATTAAACCTATTGAGAGAGCCCTCTCAGGTTGAGGAGGCTAAGCCTTAGCCAAAATATTGGTTTGAAAGATTTACTTAGAGTCTACTTGATCAGCAGCTTATCAGGGTCAAATTTTGTGATAACACATGAAAATGGTGATTTGATGGACCTTGAAAACCCTAAGACCTAATGAAGGCTCTGACTGAATGAAATTCATGATGAAAGGACTGAAATTATGATAACAACTCATAAATGATGTACACTCAACAAAGTGGTGAAATGAGCCAGCAAGTAGTGAAATTTCTTAGAAGAGTGAAGCTTGACCTAAATCTGCACCAAGTGACCAAATTTTTGCATGATGACCTAATGGAATGAAAAAAAATTCAGAATGGGACCCTTAACATGACATGAAATAGTTTATTTGATCACTGGTGGAAGGATGAAAATATTGACACTAACATTGGCTCCAGCTGGGGATGGTAGCTCCTTGGAGGTGCCAAGAACATCGTAGACCAAGTGCCTTCTCCATTGGGAATAGAGTCAAAAGCTAAAAGACAAACTGAAAACTGAAATCTTAAACTGATTTGAAACAAACTCAAACTAATTGAAAACTGACTTAAAATTGACTCGACTTTGACTGACTTAATTTTGAAAAAAAATAAAACCAATGAAACTTTATGGCCTTCACCTCAGGCTCCAAGCTTCGATGATTCTCCACTTCACACTTTGCAGAAAACTGAAATTGAAAGAAAATTGTTTCTGAAAGAAAAATCAAATCAAACTGAAATGATAACAACCTACTATAATCTGCTGCACAATTGCTGATTTGGTGAAATGATCCTTCCAATGTAACCAATCCATAGAGATGGATACTTACTGAATTTTTTCTCTCACTTTCCTCGAGTAGGCAGAATGATGCATATGTAGGCAACTCATAAAAAAACTAAAACCAAGACTTATGCTAACAAACAAGACAAAATTCATGTTCTCCAATGCTTGCAAAAGACTGTCCAAGGGATCTTGAAAATCATGAAGCATTACCTTTTGTGGATCAACAAAAGGAGATGAGTAAGAATTATTCCTATATGGTTGTAGAAAATTAGAAAAAGGATCCTCCATAATCTTTTTAACAGCATACGTGTCCACATCTATGGGATTCGGGACAAACTCCTTTTCATCAGCAGACTTTTCATTTTCTGAGCCTTGAGAAAGATTTGTATCTGCAAGGGGCTCTAAAACAACTTCTTATTTATAATCACTTCAAAACTGACAACACTGTATAATAACATCATCATTCTTAATGGATGGAATATGGATTTGCAAGTTTAGAATATGATTTATTTCTTCTTCAGTCAAAGGAGAAAGTACTCTTGGTTTTCTTTGGATGAAACAATAATTGTCTTCTTTCCCTCCTAAAGATTCACAAGGATGTTGAATATCTTCTTTAATCTCAAGAAAAGGAGCATATAAATTTTCATCTGATTGCTTATTTATTTCATGTGGTTTCATTTGACTCTCAGGATGCAAAATTCTTTCATCTTCAAGAAAAGGGGAAGCCACTATATGTTGAATATGATCTTGTGTATCAAAGTGACCAGCTTCTTTAGATTGTTGTTGAAGGGAGAAATCTTAGAAGCCTTTAATGATATCTCCATCATTCATGCATTTGATATCATCAATACCTTCAAGATATGCAATAAAACCTTCACTATAATTACAACAACTTTGTAAGAGAGATAAAGAAATATTAGACTTCACATAATTTTTGGAAAACATCTTATGGAAATATTTAAGAGAACATACGCTTCCTTCTGGTAACCCTTCATACCATAACCTAGCTTTGTCTTCAACAGCAGCCATAAAAAATTTCATGGGACAGTCTTTAGGAAACTCAACTCTCAGTCTACATACATGTACATGAAACTTTACTAAATGCATATCAGCATCATCTTTCTTTTCATCTTTGAATATGGGAAGATGTGTAAAATAGTCAACATAAGACATAGGATTTGGAAATCCAGGGATTTGAGATCGATCCATAGGAGCATACCTAGGATTTTTTCTTGCACTAGAACTCATCTTGACAACAATGAAGTCACCAAGAAGTCTATTCAAATTACCGGTTCTTGAAAAGTGGAGTCGCCATGAAAATTATGAACCTTGGATTCTTTGACACTGGAGTCGCCAAGTGAATGATTCAACCTTCATATGCATCTGGCCGATGTCCACCATCAAAAACCAGATCTAAACTTTGATGATTTTCATCTTGGGGAATATCTGTCACTTTCTTCCCCAGTATGGTCATAAAAAATGTTACCACTCCACCGGATCTCTGAGGCTGAGAAGAGACCAGCAAAGGTAAACACGAACCAATCTTTCGCCAAGTAGCTAGCCCTACTATGTAGGAGAGCCAGGACAAGGCTCTCTCCGATGGATCTCAACCAATATGACTGGATGAATGATATATTAGGCTAGGTATAGTAGCACTAGGTTTTGGTTGATTGAATTTGGAGGTGCTGGTTGGTGAATAGGTCAGTGAAGAAATTAGGTCAGGGCAAACAAGAATCAGAATTGCAGGGATCTGATGGAGTAAGGTAGGTAAACAAATCAACACAAGAGGGTATCTGATGAGATGGTTTATACTAATAGGGTTTTGAGAAAAGAGCATAAGAGCTATGAATTCTTTTCTACTAAGAAGAAAATGAAACAAACTGTAAATATCCCTCCAAAATAGAGCATAAACTTAATGAATTATGTCTTTCTGACTTAGGAAACATTTACATTTAGAAATGGAATGAATATGAACTACAATAAATTCACACATTTGCATAACAAGAGAATAAAAAACGCCAAATCATTTACCACATGAATTCCATCAATATAGTTTCAACTCAGTCTGTTATTATTAGCCAAAAGTTTGATTTCAAAAAGTGTTCCAAGATCAATCTAATAGCATCCAACCCTTTCTATGAGAAAATAATTGAATAATATAGACCAAAACCGATTCTCCCTAGCTCAGGGGTCGAATCCCTAACTTGTGGAGCTGATCCACAAAGTACTCAGCTGGAAACCCAAAGACTTGGGAGGCCAACAAAAACATCCCTAACTTTGGTGAAACTGATTCATTTATCAAAAAATACACTTTTACCCAATGTATCTACCCTCTAGTAACTATTTAGGACATAATTACATTTACATGGATGAATTACATCAGTAAAAACTCATAAATTCTATCACCAACTGAGAAAAATTCAAAAACTGGAAAATATTAGTGAATTTGGCAAAAGCGCAACGCCAACTTCAAAGTGAGTTTTGGAGGACTTGCTAAAGTCCAAATTGAGCTCATGATAGCTCATTGGAAATATTCTCCTATCTAGCTTCCAAAAATTCCCTTACATTCTGAAAATGATGAATTTAAAGACCTAAAAAGTGAAAACTCCCAAGATTGGTCAAAAGCGCAACGCCAGCTTGAAAAATGAGGTAGAAAGGTGATTTTTTGGGTGTTTTTGGCCATTTCTCCCTGTTAGAATGTCCAAATTTGATGTGAAAATAGTCAAAATTTTATGTAGAGGGCCTTATGAATCCAATGGTGGTGACCATTAGTCATTTGGAGGCTCCTAGAAGAAGAAAAATGCCTTAAGCGCTGCGCTTTTGACAGGTGGTCTATGCTGAAAACTTGTCAAAATGCCCAAAATTGAAAAAACTTACCCAAAAACCTTAAAAATGGGTAAATGAAGTGCTGATGATGTGCCTCAAGCAATCAGGGAAGAATAAATAAGGATCTCAAGTTTATCTTCCTCCTTTTTCTTGATTAGGGTTTGCTTGTACTTCTCCTTCAACTGCTTGAGTTTGATGTTGCAGATCTTGTTCCTAGTGATGTTCCTGTTAGACATATGTCTGAGCATTTAATTGTCATTGTTTTCCTTATGGAGGAGCTTCTCAAGGTGGAGGTTTACCTTGTCTAGCCATACTTCTCTATCATCTTCAACTTCCTTGGCAATCCTTTCTTCAAAACTAAGTTGCTCTGCCTCATGTTTTTGTTGTTGTAGAGCTCTCTTAAGACCTCTTATTTTTGGTCTTGACTTGATGGTTTTAGTATCATCATGGTCAGAATCATCAAGTGCCATCATTGCCTTACCCTTGGTATCTTTTTTTCCTTTAACAGCTCTAGCTCCATGAGTAGTTGCTTGTCTTTCATCTACTTGTTCTCCTATTCAAGGAATGATATGAAAAATTGAGCTCTTTCCATGTTGTCCTGCAATTCTTTGATCATGGCATCCTTCTCTTTGATGATCAGATTTGAGGCCTCATAATCATCTTGATCATCCAAATCCATCAACTCAAAGTCTCTTTCTTCCTCATGAAGGTCTTCTTCTTCATGGACAACTTTCTCTTCCTGCTTCTCACCTTGGTGTACCTGCTTTGCTGATGAAGAAGGCAAGGCCCCTTCCACAATTTGTGGAGAAAACACTTGCCTAGGTCCCCTATGATAGGTTTTGAACTTTTTTACTTCTTTTACTTCTTTGACTGTAGCCTTGCTAGATGATCCTGTTTGTTTTTGAGACACTGATGTTGGTGGTGGAATTGGTCTAGTAGGCTGAGGTGGTGGAGTATTGAAGGCATCATTCTCAATAAAGGTATCCCATGCAATATTTAGCTGATTGAGATGATGAAGGACAATTATTTTGATTAGAGAGTGATGAAATATCCTTTGTTCATCTGATGTTAATACTTTATGTTCTGCACTATGTATGACATTTTATCAATACTCTTGTAAAAATAGTGAGGGATGTTGAGCAATTTCACCCTTGTGAAATGCATGAGCAGTCTAATGTGATAGGCATATAGTCTGGAAAATTTTCCCTCACAAGTGAAATACTTCATGATGATATTCACCGTGGGAGAAAATATGTCAAGTAGGTGGCCGAAAGGAAAGACTTTCTTTTTATCATTTTTGTACCTTGGCTTCAGAAATGGTTCATAATGTTGGGTATCTATATCTTTGGCCTTAAACCACTTCTCACCAACATTAGGTATCCTTGTGGCTGTAACAGTAGTATCATTGGAGATGATGAATGTTACTCCGGCAATGGTCACTTGATTTTCTTTAAGGTTTGAGATGAAAACTATGGTCAAAGCAGGATGATGTTGTACTCTTTGGACAATTTCACAGAAGTCAAAACAACCCACATGTTTGAAGCAATTGAACATCATGGGTGAGACCAAAAATTCTCTAGTGTTGGATGGTTCAAGCCTTAAAATCCTCCCTCCTTTGTGTTGTCTCCTCTCCTCTTCTATGTTCATCTCCTCCTCCATAATATGTCTTTCCTCCTCCATAGTATTTGTCTTGTTTGAAACCCTAGGGAAGGGTTAGGATATTAGGTTTAGGGAGTTGGGATTAGGGTAGGAAAATTTTTGGAATTGGGGAAGGGAGTTAGGGATATTAGGGAACTGGTGAGGGATATAAAAACTTAGGGAGATAGTGTAGGTAATTTTATTACAGGGATATGGTGGAACTACCTAGGAAAATGAAGTCTAGGATTAGGGTTTTAGGAAATGGAACTTGGGGATAAGAGATAAGGTAATATAGGTATAAGGGGAGTGATTTTGGAGTGTGGGAATGGAAAATAGGGTCCAGGGGAAAACACTTTAGCTTGCAATGGTAAAACTAGGGTTTCTTGGCTCAAAACATGAAATAGTGAATGAGGAGGGTTTACACCATGAATTCACAATCATAAACTGAAAAGAGGGCTTTAAGAAGTGTAACCTACTTGTAATTAACTGAAGACATCCTTGTTTGATGTCTAGAGCGGTTGCACTGAAGATTTGGAGCTGTGGAAGAAAGCTAGCAAAAGTGCAGCGCCTTAAGGAGAAGTGCAGCGCCTCCCTGGTAAAAGCGCAACGCCTTAAGGAGAAACACAACGCCCTGGATAAAAACTCGTCTTTCTCGCTCAAAATTTGATTTTTGACTTGGGATTTTGAGAGTTCAATGCATGAGGATGCAAATGAGTGTCTTTTTTGTCTTTGATGGCCCTTTATACTTGGTGAATCTTTATAATTTGGCTTTGGGACCCACATTCCCTTTTAAGCTCAACTTTGACATTGCACTTTACCTTTTGAATCTGATTTTTGGATTTGATCTTTTGATGGTTTTTGAAAACTATGGCTTTTTAGAACATTGACTTATTTGGATGATTGGAGCCTTGAGTATGCAGATTCTTGGAACCATGAGAAATTATTACATATTTAAGAAACATAAAATTACATATTGAATTGAAATTAAATTTACAAATCAAACTTTCATAATGAAATGTTTTTATTGTCACTCTCTTACTTTCTGGTCTTTTACGCATGCAAATGGTGATTTGATGGACCTTGAAAACCCTAAGACCTAATAAAGACTCTAATTGAATGAACTTCATGGCGATAACAACTCATAACTGATGTACACCCAGCAAAGTGATGAAATGAGCCAGCGAGTAGTGAACTTTCTGAGAAGAGTGAAGCTTGACCTAAATTTGCACCAAGTGGCAAAATTTTTGCACGATGACCTAATGGAATGACGAAAATTTCAGAATGGGACCCTTAACATGACATGAAAGAGTTTATTTGATCATTGGTGGAAGGATGCAAATATTGACACTAATAGAAGGAAAGGATCAAGCTGTTCTTGCAGGTCAACAAGATCTGGGAGTTCGCCGAGAAAGAGATCAAGAAGCCAACCAACCCTAAGGACCTAGAAATATGGGAATATTTGGATATGAAAGCAAGGTTGATCATCCTTGATGGTGCGAGGAATTCCTTAATACCTCATTTTTCCGAGAAGAACAATGCACATGAGATATGGACGGCTCTTCCGAATTTGTTCTAGACTAAGAACTATAACCATGTATTGGTATTACAAGATAAGTTGAAGACCAAAAAGATGATAAAGGGTTAAGGAACGACTTCGTATCTAACGAGGTAGTCACAATTTCAATATGAGCTTGTTGTCGTTGATGTCAAAGCTTCAGATGCAGATATGGTAAGGATTGCCTTGAAAGGGTTCACCAAGGAATGGAAGCCCTTCATTAAAGGAATCGTTTCCAGGGAGAAGTTTCCATACTAGAATAGAATATGGGACAACTTTATTAAGTAAGAGTTTTGAGACAAGGATCTTTATCCATCGAGGAAGGAAGATGAGGATGTGGAACTTGCAACGAGAATGAAGGGTAAGCCGAAGATGGACTTGAGTAAAATCAGGTGTTTTAACTATGGCGAGATGGGTCATTTTTCGTCAAGATGTCCGTTGAAAACAGGAGATGATGAGAAAGGGGAAAGGAAAGGAAAGAAAATCGTCGCTTCAACAAAGATAGATGATCTCTCCAAGAGATTGGAAGAGGAGGATTTCCCTATGATTTCTCATTTCTCACAAGGGTAATATCTGAGAGGAGGGATGGTACGTGGACAGTGGTGCAATGAAGCACATGACATGGTCACAAAATTAGGGGAATTTTGAGGTCTAAAATGGGCCTCCTAAGGAAATTATAAAATAATAGCGGAAATAATAAAATCAGATTAGATGACATCATAAAATTTTAGAGGGAAAAAAGAAAAAACTACTTTTTCAACTCGTGTTTTGAACTTATATCCCTATGGATTTACTCAAATTTCGAGTGAGAACAATCGTTGGATGCATAATTTGATTCATCATCCAAGGATTACCCATGTTGCATACTTTCGATGGTCCTCGCTACACGAAAAATGAGAAATACATGAAAAATGTGATTGAAATCACGTTTTTTCATGTATTTCTGATTTTTCGTATAGCATGGTCCATCAAAAGTATGCAACATGGGTATTCCTTAGATGAGGAATTAAATTTTGCATCCAACGAGTACTCACACTCGAAATTTTAGTAAAACCTTAGGGAGATAAGTTGAAAATACAAGTTGAAAAAGTAGTTTTATTATTTTATTATTTTTTAATGTTTTTCACCTTTTTACCCAAAAAATGGTGAATCATCCCCCATGGTTGACATCATCATCTTGAATCCTATTGGTTCTTATAAAGTTTATTTTGGTTGTACATTTTCCTTACTAGGCGCATTTTAGACCTCAAAAGTTATCTAATGGAGGTTTTTGAGACTCTAGCTAAATGGGATTGGAAGTTGCACATGGTATTAGGTGACAAGAGTCATTTGGAGATCTCAGGATCGGGAGTGGTGCCATTCAGGATGGAGACATGACGTATGATGTGGGTCTAGGATGTACTATTTGTACCAAGACTCAGATATAGTGTGATTTTCGTCTCGATGATGGAGAGGAAGGGGTTTGAGGTCTTGTTCCAGGATGGGAAGGCAAGACTCAAGCCTAGAGGCTCTAAGTCCGATGGGATTGTACTCGGAGTTAGAGAGAATGGTCTCTACAGGTTGACAGGAAAGCTTGAGGATCATGGAAAGAAGCAGGGGAAGGTATAGGTTCCAGAGAAGCAGGAGTAGATGTAGGTGTAGGTGCAGGCTTCAAAGGAGAAGGTACAGGTTCCTGAGAATAAGGTACACTTTTCTTAGAAGGTCCAGTTTCTATAGGCTGAGAGGGAGTCAAGTTCTAGAGGGAGTTTGCAGATTTAGAGGGAGACTTTGTAGCCCAAGAAGAGCGCTTGGTCAGTGGGGAGAAAGGGTGCTTCCACATCTGGAAAGAAGGAATCATGGTGAGATTGGAAAGAGATACATGAGAATAAAAAGAATCAGGAGGCTTCCAGTGACACTGACACTTTCGAGAAGGGCGTAGTTCACCATACAAGGATTGTTGTGATTGTGAGCGCCAAGATTTAGGCAAGTGTTGCGAGCAGTGATGACGAAGACAAAGTACTTCCTAGTCATGGAGGTACCTCCCTCACTAAGAGGGAGTGTTTATTTGTGTAGCTTGGGAGGTAATCAAAGCCCGAGGGTTCAGGGCTTGGAGGGAAAAACACCACAAGGGTAGCTTGTCATCTTGGAACCCAAGTGTGGGGTTTTGAACTCATCGTGATTTGGTCCAAAACCATGATGGAGATACAACATGTGATGGATGAGGATGATAGTGCAAGGTGATACAATTCCGACGCATCGAGAATCATTTGAATATGATTTTTCGTTAGAGAGAAATGAATTTTTGAAGTTGACAAGGTAATTATTGGTTACCAAGTCATGTAGGCTTGGTGTAAAAATAGTCCAATAGTTGTGTCCCTTCGAAATTCATGGAGGCCCTTATATTTTTATAAATTAAGGGTGAATCATCCAAGATTGAGCAATACACCTCTGAAATAGAAGGAGCCTTAGCCACAGCAAGAGATCCTAAGGGACATCGTGGAGGATTTAGAAAGACAACGTGGAAGTCTATAATAGAGGCCGAGTTTGGTGAAGATTACAATAAACTGTTTAAGGGTTGGTTTTAGGGTTGTTTAATATGCGTTAAGGATTGGGATTTGAGTAGAGAAGGCCTCAAGGATCAGGCACAAAAAAGATTTGTTTGGAAGATTGTTGGTGGAGTTTTTAAGGGGTTTTTTACCCTACAGTAACTGATGTGCTAGGTCGCAAGCCATAGCCAGCAACTAGGCCATCCCTTGTGTTGCATTTAGGGTGGAACAAGCATAGAAAGAGCAGCGTGATGGTGGAGGAGTGTCCCCTGGCATGAACACAACTTTTTTAGAGTTGTTTTTTGATTTGCATGGAGGAATATGGTTGTAGGTGATGCCCTAACTAGTGATGTAGGAGTGAAAAAGTGCAGCGTGGTGAAAAACAATGGTTTTGTGAGGTGTATTGGGTGAATTTGATGACCATTTTGGATCGTTTTTGGAGCAACTTGCTGATGCCAAGTAGATGAAATTCCATGGTGGTGAAGTGTCATCTTAGGATTAAATTCAACAGTGATTGGACTGGGTGTCATAGGTCAGTTGAAGGGAAGTGTGTTGGCTACCCAAAGTAGTCCTAGATGAGCTATATTGAAGGACAAAGAGTAGTTGAAGGTTGGGTGAAGATAGATGCCGAAGTGCAACACTTTGATGGACGAACGTTGTGGCTAGCCTGGCATATTAGAGCTCGGGATTAGGCCTACCCAGAGAGAATATTGGATCAATTCATGTACACTCTACAAATGGACATGCAATAGTGTTAGGTGGAAGCCCTCCTAGAGTCACGATGTGTAGTGGCCTTGATGGACTAAGGCACTACTAGTGAGCGGTACGGGTGCAAAGGACCAGTAGGACAAGATACGACAGAGAAGAGTTGCAGCCAATTTTTTCATTGTATCTTGTATACCATGGACTGTTGTATTATTCAGATTTGGTTTAATAAAACGAATATTGGTGATTGTACATTATTGTAAAATTTTGTTTAAAACTATGTATATTGTGCATATGTGATTTACTGCTTTATATTTTTCGTTGTGCAAAGTAGTTCATGGTTGAAATTATTGGTTTGGTAGCGTCAGTGATTTAAGACTCTGACCTTGACCCAAGGTCGTGGAAATTCAACATGGTATCAGAGCATTTCTAAGCTACTTTGGAAGTAAGTAAATCAAGGTTGTGCGCACTGAAGTACACCGTGAGAGGGAGTTGGTCACATTGTAAGTGAAGGGCTCACTACAATGTCGAAGTTGTAGGCAGGTCTCCGATATGAGGATAGGTTGTAAGAATTGTCCAACTATACTCCTTGGAAGGAAATGATCGAGTTAGTCTTGTAGGTCAACAGGACCTGGGAGTTTGCAAGAAAGAGATCAAGAAGCCAACCAACCCTAAGGAGCTAGAAATATGGGAAGATTTGGATATGAAAGCGAGGTTGATAATCCTTAATGGTGTGAGGGATTCCTTAATACCTCATTGTGTCTACGAAGAACAATGCACATGAGATGTGGATGGCTCTTCAGAATTTGTTCCAAAATTTTAACGAGAACCGGGAATTGGTATTACAGGATAAGTTGAAGTCCACCAAGATGATAAAGGGTGAAGGAATGACTTTGTATATAACAAGGTTGTCTCAGGTTCGAGATGAGCTTGTTGTCATCAGTGTCAAAGTTTCATATGCAAAGATGGTAGGGATTTCCTTGAAAGGGTTCACCAAGGAATGGAAACCATTCATCAAAGGAATCATTGCTAGGGAGAAGCTTCCATACTGGAATAAACTATGGGACGACTTCATTCAGGAAGAGTTGTGAGAAGAGTATCTTCAGCCATCGAGGAAGGAAGATGAGGATGTAGCACTTGAAGCGAGAATGAAGGGTAAGTCGAAGAAGGGCTTAAGTAAAATCAAGTGTTTAAATTGTGGTGAGATGGGTCATTTTTCGTCGAGATGTCCATTGAAAATGGTAGATGATGAGAAAGGGAAAAGGAAAGGAAAGCATATCATTGCTTTAACATAGATAGATGATCTCTTCAGGAGATTGGAAGAGGAGGATTTCGTTATGATTTCTCATTTCTTGCAGGGTACTATCCGAGAGGATGGATGGTACATGGACAATAGTGCAACGAAGCACATGACAAGTATCAGGAGGTTTTTGAGACTCTAGTTGAATGGGACTCGAATTTTCACATGGTGTTGGGTGACATGAGTTAGTTGGAGATCTGAGGATCGGGAGTGGTGCCATTCAAGATGGAGACTGGATGTATGATGTGGGTCCAGGATGTACTGTTTTTACCAGGACTTAGATATAGTGTGATTTTCATCTCGATGATGGAGAGGAAGGGGTTTGAGGTCTTGTTGTAGGATGGGAAGGAAAGACTCGGGCCTATGGGCTCTAAGTCTGATGTGAATGTACTCAGAGTTAGAGAGCATGGCCTCTATAGGTTGACGGGCAAGCCTGAGGATCATGGAAAGAAGCACGGGTAGGTACAGGTTCCAGAGAAGTAGGAGCAGGTGCAAGTGTAGGTGCAGGCTTGAGAGGAGAAGGTACAGGTTCTTGAGAAGAAGGTACACTTTTTTTAGAAGGTCCAGTTTCGAGAGCATTAGAGGGAGTCGAGTTCTAGAGGGAGTTTGCAGATTCAGAGGGAGAATTTGCAGCCCAATAAGAGTGCTTGGTAAGTGGGGAGAAAGGGTGCTTCCACATCTGGCAAGAAGGAATCATAGCGATATTATAAAGCGATACATGATAAGAAAAAGAAGCGGGAGGCTTCCAGTGAAAACAACACTTGCGAGAAGGGTGTAGTTCACCGTACAAGGATTCCTGTGATTATGAGCGCAAGGAGTTGGGCAAGTGTTGCGAGCAGTGATGACGAAGACGAAGTACTTCCTAGTCATGGAGGTAACTCCCTCGCTAGGATGAAGTGTTGATTTTTGTAGCTTGGGAGGTACTCCAAGCCTTAGGGTTCAGGGTTTAGAGGGAAAAACACCACAAGGGAAGCTTGTGGGCTTGGAACCCAAGTGTGGGGTTTTGCACCCATCATGATTTTTGCCAAAACTATGATGGTGATACGACATGTGATGGATGAGGATGATAGTGTTCGGAGATGTGATTCCAACACATCAATAATTGTTGAAATCTGAGTTGTCGTTAGAAAGAAATGAATTTTTGAAGTTAACAAGGCATTAGACGAAATTTCAGCCTAAAATTGTCCATAAAATTTTCATGTAATTTTGATGTCATAATATGTAAACAAATCAAAATTCTTTAAATTTAAAAAGAGGTACATGTAAATATTTTGGAGGGAAAAGAAGAAAAACTATTTTTTTTAATTGTATTTTTTCCATATCTCCTTATAGGTTTACTCAAATTTCAATTTTATACACTCATTAGATTCAGAATTAAATTACACATCCAACGAGTATCCATTATGCATACATTTGAGAAGATCCACCTTGATAAAAATTGCAGATACATTAAAAAAGTGTGTCTTAACACGTTTTTTTAATGTATATGCAATTTTTATCAATGTGGGTCCTATCAAAAGTATGCATAATGGGTACTCATTGAATGTGTAATTTAATTCCGCATCTAATGAGTGCCTAAACTTGAAATTTGAATAAACCTATAAGGAGATAAGCCAAAAATACAATTAAGAAAAGTAGTTTTTTGTTTTCCCTCCAAAATTCATATTATTTTATTATTTTTTCTTAGGAGGCCACTTTTAGGTTTCCTCTAATGTAATTATTGGTTACCAAGTCATGTAGGCTTGGTTTAAAAATAGGCCAATAGATGTGTCTCTTCGAAATTTATGGATCCCCTTATATGTCTATAAATTAAGGGTGATTTGGAGTCATTTAAGCATCAAATTTTGGGCAATACACCTATGAAATAGAAGATGCCTTAGCCGCAACAAGGGAGTAGTGTGGAAGTCTGTAATAGAGGCCGAGTTTGGTGAAGATTACAGCAGACTGTTTAAGGGCGGGTTTTAGGGTTGTTGCATATCTGTTAAGGGTTGGGAGCTGGGAAGTGAAGGCCGCAAGGATCAAGCACAAAACAAAGTTGTTTGGAAGGCTGTTGGTGGAGTTTTTGAGGTTTCTGTTACCCTACAGCAGATGTTGTGCTAGGTTGCAAGACATAGCCAGTAGTTGGGCCATCTCTTGTGTTGCATTTAGGGTGCAACAAGCACAGAAAGAGTAGCGTGAGGGTGGAGGAGTTTCCCCTTGGAGGACCACATATTTTGGAGAGTTGGTTTCTGATTTGCATGTGTTAGGGTCCTATAATTTATAGGATCTCAAGGTGATTGGAAATTTTATCTCAGTTATTTGATATTGTAAATAATTGTTCAATCTGCAAATGATTTCCAAAAAAAAATATAAAAGAAAATTAAAAGAGGATATTTAAAAAAAATGAATAAAGAGACAAAAGAAAAAGAAATAAAACATTGAAAAAGAATAAAAATGAGATGAGAACCCCACAAAAGAAAAACAACAATAAATAATATTGAAAGTGTTGCAAATCTAAATGCTGCTACTGATAGTTTCCTTATGTCAAATAAAGCAAGCTTGTGTGCAGCTTGTTCAAAATGCGATAATCAATATTCATTGTTTAATCATACAGCTTAATCATGGTTAAACAAGATTAAATTTCTGTTAATTAGACTAGAGAATAATGATTAGCCAAACTCTTTAATCTTGGCTAATATTAGTTAGGTAGAAAATGACATTGATTCAATTGTTTAAGCTGAATCAATGGAGAAATAAGGGATATGATTGAATAGATTTTAGTTTTCATAAGAATAAAATGTGGGTTTGCTAGTCTAAATGCACCCTTGGGAAGAAATGAATAAAATGTTAGCTTGGAAAAATTGGAGTTAAAAGGGTAGAAGAAAATAATTTTGTTTCAAAAATAACCAATTTTGCATTTGGCCTAAGTTTTAAAAGCATTATATAAAGAGGCGCAAAGGAATAATGTTATGTTTCATGTATATTCTTATCCAAATTTTTTCAATCAAATCAGAAGTCATTGCACGACAAATTGTTTTATCGCGTTATGGTTAAAGGGCGCACATTATTCAACCACACGATTATCTGACGCAGCAGATCAGTGACACACGTTCAGTTTCAGCCGCCCCTCTCTATCCTATCTTTACCGTTGGGGGGGAAAGATGGTATTCCCCCGTCAGGTCCCACGCTACATGGGGCCTTCCCCACATTTTGTACCCCCTGCCTAATACCACTAACCACCCTCAACCCCCTCCGAAAACCACTTTCTCCTCATCTCTTTCCCGCTGTCCCTACCCTGCTCCTTCTGCCATTAACTCCCTGCCACATATTCCTAACCGTTACCCAATCAATTCCCTTCCTGGGAGTTTATCGTTTGCACATTAAATTCTCCCGGGTAACCGTTTGAATCTAACAAGACCGCGCCTACTTACAACGGAAAACCCACCAATTCTTTTAAACCCATAACCCATCCCCATTTCACCTTTATGCTGCATATTCTCTGCAAATTAATTTTAATTTTCAGGTTTTTTCAGTGCGCAATCAACTTCTCCAGCTAATCAAACTTGTGATCAAACATCAACGTCCTGTTTCCCTCTCCTAATCAGCTACAAACTTGCAAACGGTCTCGGTAAACCATTCATTCTCCTCATCCCCGATTCTATTAAATAGCTAATCAAACTTGTGATCAAGCATCAGCGTCCTGTTTCCCTCTCCTAATCAGCTACAGACTTGCAAACGGTCTCGGTAAACCATTCATTCTCTTCATCCCCGATTCTATTAAATTTGTTCACTAATAAATATGCCTCCTAAGAAGAAGAACCAGGAGGACTCTGTCAATCCCTTGGTTCATCCCCCAGTTGATCTAGACCACATCCCCTTAGCTGAAAGGGACTATAAAATCTGTGAGACACAGTGTGAGTTCGAACCTTTCGAACTCTACTGTTGGCTCGAAGACAAATTTGTAGATAAAACAGATGAAATTGAACTCTGGGAGTCAAATCTCCCTCTCTATATTTTTCCTCGAACATTTCATTCTCCATAATTCACCAGAAGATTTCAAGCATGTTATGTCCCCAATCAAAGAGCAATTATAGCCCCTGCTGGTGAAATTCTCTTCACCATTAATGCCAAATCCATAGATTAGATGATGCAGGCCCCCTCTGTGGAAAATAGTACACCATTCTCATTAGAAGATTTGACAGAACTATACCAGAAGCTTGATTTTTCCAAGAGAGCCAAGATTTTTGACCTTTCCCTACCAGAAAATACTCAATTACCAAGAAAAAATCCACCATATCCTTCCTCAATCTTCCTTGATCAAGCCAAACAAATTATAACTATAATATCATATATTCTGGGTTATTATTCTTATCAGTGGGTAGATGAACCCATCTTAGGTTTCCTTTCCATATTTTCCATAGATAGTAAGCCTTCTATTATCTTTAATTTCAGTCAATTTATGGCTGATAGCATTCATGAACAATTTCTGAAGTTTCAAAATGAGAAAGTGTTCAAATACACTTCAATTTTGGTCTACATGTTTCTAAATTATCAAGCAGACAAGTTTAAATTTTCCATGCAGAAGTTTGATGAAGAGGGAAACCAGCAATTAGAGGGAAACCAGCAATCAGTGATATTATGGACTTCTCTAGTGATGAAGGAGTAGGAAAAATTTACCTACAATCAGTATATTGAACAGTTTATCCACCTAGCCATGAGTGTATTAAATAGTTCAGCAGAGTCTAGAACCAGTGAGGAAATTAAAAGAATCTTACATCTAACAGAACATGCAAAGACTGGAGACTCATACTTGTAACAGAACTACAATGAAATCAAGGTGTATAGGTGTGATTTGGCAATACAAACTGCCAAAATACCTCCCCATGAGGATTTTTTCACTAGAATACATCAGAAAAATGCTAAGTTTAAATGAGGTACACTTTGTGTCAGCAAAGAAAAAACAACAGTTCAAGATCAAAACACAGATTGGTTCCTTCATATTTAACAGCAGATCATCAGGAGAAGAAGAAGATAAGCTTCTCAAGGAGATGAAGTTCAACCTAATTTTTACATGGTCTTATGACCCTATGGGTATTATTTCTAAATTGAGAGTAGAAAATAAAACTACTCCATATACTCATACCCAAAGGCCTGCAATTGAGAGATATGTAAACCAACGAACTTGGGCAGAGAATGCCTTAAAGGAAGCTGAGGAGTAGCTTGTTTCTACATCCACTTCACAAACTCCTATTCCACAAGGGAATGCAGCCAAAATACAAAGGGAAGAAGAGCCACCTTCAATGAAAGACAGTGCAGGGAAGGAATTCAAAGTTATGTATAGGAAGAGGGAAAAATTGAATCCAAAAGAAGATGCAGAGAATAATTCAGAACAAGAAGTGGCCATGATAATAAAGGAGATACCATCTTCCTCTCAGGTAGGTGGCAAGTTTTCTGCATCTCCCACAGTGTCATCAGTATCCCAGGAGTAGCAAGACACCGTCTAGACTACAAAATTTGTTCAAGGGGAGAAAGAAAAGACCATTTTTGACATATTTAGAGAAATAAAACTTAAGAATGAGACTCTTAACAATATCACATATGCTCAGTTTTGGACGCAGACTTCCAGCTCCCAAAGTAGGCTACTTTCAGTTTTTGATTCATAGAAAGGGAAGATGCAGATGGCCTTCCTTGAGGCCCAAATTCCACAACCTAAATCAACATCAAAATACAAGAAGAAAACTTTCGAGTTTGATACTAAAGACATACATCCCATTGACCAAATGGAGATGCATAAACAAACATGTGAAATGATTTTCTCCACTCTAACCAACACTACTATGACTGCTTCCAAATTGTAGGTTTCACTTTCTAATACTCAGTCATAGTTGAAGATGGAGAAGATTTATTCTCTTGCAAAAGACACCAGGATTAAATCCTTAGAGGATTTAGTAGTGAAGATGGGTCATGATATAGAGAACATCAAAGCTACAAAGGAGTTTATCAAGAAAAATAATGCTGACATTGCAACATTGAGGAAGCAGCTAAAGTTACCAGCCACTGAAGATCCTCTCACAAAGGATATTGAAGAATCAAAGACTCAGAAAATTGACATGATGAAGTCAATCATGGAACAGAACGCTCAGATTAGACAGATAGAAACTAAGTTGGAGAAAATGATCAAGGAAAAGGATCAGAGTGCAAAATTATCCATGGTTCCCCTAGATGTTGTATCTCTTAAAGAATTTCCCACCACAACAGCTGCAACCTCAGCTGCACCTACCACACAGTCTATTGAAGGTGCTGACCAATTGAAAAAAGCTGTGGAGAATTCTTCAATTCAAACAAAAGAGATTAAAAATTTGCAGGGTCAAGTCAAGGCACCACATGACCAGAAGACCGGGAGTGAAGCTTCACACCTTGTTGAAGCTCAGAAATCTCAGAGGCTAATTGAGAGGCTACAGAAATCTCAAAGGGAATCAGCTATTAGATATACCTTGGCCCAAGCCAAGGAAATTATTTGGACTGATATTATGAATTCTATGGCTGAAATTTGGCCATGTATTCAAATTATTTTTGAGAAGAAGGATTCAATAAAGAAAGCAATAAAGGCCATTATAGAGATCAAAGAACAGTTGGGTGACATGCCTGCCAAAGCTACAAATATCATTAAGTTCCTGAATTCGAAGAATAGTTACGAATTGGATGATTTAGGAATTGATGATAGGACAAAAAAATTCTGGAGGTAAAGAAGATTATGACCAAAAATAATCTTATTGCTCAGTTGGAGGAGAAATGTTAGAGTTTGGAAATAGCAGTGAACAGATTCTTCACCATGATAGAAGCTCTAAATCAGTTAGGGCTACCCATTTTATTTGTAATTAATGAAAAATTGATTACACATGAATATTATATTAGAAAACTGAAGGAGGTAGCCAGAGACAGTTCAAATTTTGCAAACATCAAAGGCAACATGATATGCAGGGCTTTCTTAGAAGCCATGGGGAATGATTTCTTTATCTAGCATGAAGTAAATCATATTTTTGTGGTAAGGCCAACATTTGAAAAGTATACTGAGGTTGATGAAATTTACTGGAAGATAACTCAGTTAACCATTCCAGATGAAGATAGATGGGACAAACTCTGTGATTTACTAGACTGATTAGTAATTCGGATGCAGTAAAAGGATATGCCAGCACATAGACAACACATCAGCGAACGCATCACATAAAAAGGCCAATTCATCAACAAACTCCTCCAAATCAGAGCCAACTCTCCACGCAGTTGTCCACCTTTCCTATTACTCTGCAGAGATTGATTATCTTGTTTAGAATAGTGCTAATTATACACTATCTGTTGAGACAACGATTTTGTAATGATTTTGTAACTATTGTATAAATATTTCACATTTTGAAGTATTCCAGGTTGATTGTTGAATATAATTTTCTCCAAGTTATTGTAATTTTATGGTTGCTAGACTCATCAATAATACAAGGACATTCTTCACATGATTCATGTGGTGTACGAATTGGTGATGTTTTTCTCTTATTCATGTGTTTATTCAAAAAAAAAAATCACTGTCATTTCTCAAAAAGCTAAATTACATTATAGAAACAATGACGGATAGGATTTGTTGGAATATGCACCCTATTCTGGCTTTAGGTAATTTCTATGTTTTTTGTTGAATTCAAATTAAGGAATTCTTAATTGCTCCGTAGTTTCCACTGAACCTTTCATTTCTTTTGTTTCATATTCACTTAAAAATTCTGAAAGATCCAACTAGTGCAACCTAGCTTGCCCTGTGAAACTCCTTCAAAGTTTGATGTAGACCCAATTAACTTTTAGACTCCATAACCCAATGCAATTATAAGATTTCAATCAACCAAACATTCCAATCAAATCACAAACAAACAAACAACTTGCACATTCATAACTAGCCTAAAAATTATATAAAACAAAGCTAAAATTTACAGAGAGATCCCAACTTCCAAAGTGGTTTGATGTTGTCCTCTATGTTTACTCTCACAATCTCATAAATTACAGAACGATAACAACATGGAGGAGTAGGGATGTAGGTGATGCCCTAACCAGTGATGAAGGAGTGAAACAATGTAGCGTGATGGACAACAATGGTTTTGTGAGGTGTATTGGGTCAAGTTGATGATTGTTTTGGATCGTGTTTGGAGCAGCCTGCTGATGCCAAGTAGATGACATTTTGTGGTGGTGAAGTGTCATCTTAGGAGCAGATTCAATAGTGATTGTATTGGGTGCCATAGGTCTGTCGGAGGGCAATGTGTTGGCTACCCAAAGTAGCCCTATACGAGCTATCTTGAAGGACGAAGAGCAGTTGAAGGTTGCGTGAAGATAGGTGTCGAAGTGCAACACTTTGATGGATGAAAGTTGTTGCTAGCTTGGCAGATTGGAGCTCGAGATTAGGCCTACCCAGAGAGCAGATTGGATCAGTTCATGTACACTCTACAAGTGGACATGCAGCAATGTTAGGTGGCAGCCCTCCTGGAGTCTCGATGTGTAGTGGCCTTGATGGATTAAGGCACTACTAGTGAGCAGTACAGGTGCAAAGGACCGACATGACAATATACAATAGAGATGATTTGCAGCCAATTTTGTCATTGTATCTTGTATACCATAGACTGTTGTATTATTCAGATTTGGTTTAATATAACGAAGATTGGTGATTGTACATTATTGTACAATTTTGTTTAAAATTGTGTATATTGTGCATATGTGATTTACTGCTTTATATTTTCCATTGTGCAAAGTAGTCAATGGTTGATATTCTTGGTTTGGCAGCGTCAGTGATTTAAGACTCTAACCTAGACCTAAGGTCATGGAAATTCAATACACACAATTTCTTACATATACATATGAGGCTCGATCATTAGTACTTGAACAATCAATGAACAAAAGTGGATTTTCGTTCATGGAATACATGATTCAGAATATGCAAGAAAATGCAATGCGTTGAACGAAAACATAAATTCAAAAGGATATCTCTGTGTTAAGATGCGATGTAGTGTTTTAAAAGGGCATTGTGAAGATTTGCGTAGGGTTGGTATGCGTGGGTCCTGTTATGGCCTAAATCTACCTCAGGCTGAGAAAGGCAGAATCTAGGGTAACATCAAACCACGCTTAACCTGGTAGCTAGCCCTACCAGATCGGGAGAGGGCTCTCTCCTTGTCAATCTCAGCGAATAATGATCAGTGAGGTTTGAGATTACTTGAATGAAAACTGATTTTAGGCTAGGTATCTGTGCAAAAGAGTTTGATTGATTTTAAGAGTGTTTTGTTGGCTCAAAGGGAAAGACAGATTTTGGGTATGGGGAATGAGGCTCAGTTTTTGCAGAGATTTGAATGGGACAAGGTAGGCAATTGTTTTGACACTTCAATTTGAAAGAAATGGAAAGTTGAGACAGGTGAGGAGTTGAAGAGGGCAAGAAACTTTCAGGGATCCTCTTCAGACAGCTGAAAACATAGAAAATTAAACAAACCCTAGGTAGAGCACTGCAAATTTTAATGAATTCTACCTTTATCCTTGTTTGTTTAAGTTAAGAAGAAATAAGAGAGAAAGTGGTATACATAAAGCATCAGTAGACTTACATTTACAGAAAGAAACACACTATCAAATCAAAATACCACATGAATCCCATAGAGTGCTGCAAACCCTGGTCTATTCCTTTGCCAAACTGCAGAGATGAATGTACAATGATGCTCAAAGCATTCCCAAAAGTCCAACCATGCTAATGACTGCAAAACCACAAGATATAGAAAAACAATAACTCATCCCAGCCTCTAGGGGTCGAGCTCACAAGTTTAGGAGTTTTTCCAACAAAATCTAAACTGAGAACTAGAAAGTAGGCAGTGGAACAGCTTGCCTCTATAAACTAGGAAACTGATTCATTCAGTTGCAATTCACCTTTTGATGGATGAATCTACTTATATGAGTGAAAATTTAACAAAATTACATCAATATCCATGAAATTACATCAAATTACATCACGAGTTTGAAATTTAGAAGTAAGAAAGTCAAACTGTCAAAAACTAGGCGAAAAACAAAGTTACTGAGTCAAAAATGAGCAAAATCCTCCAATGCGCTGCGCCTGATTTCTCTATGTGTCGCGCCAGTTTGCAGCTGATTTTGGAGGCCTTCCTGGTGTCCAAATTTGCTCCAAGTGGGCTTGTTGGAAAGTTCTGCATGTCTACTTCCAACATAAGTGAAATTTTTGAATTTGGCTTCCATTTGCCCCTCCAAAACTGAGTTCTCCCAAGACTGCTTCCTGTGTGTCAAAAAAGGGGCAGAAAGGTCATTTTTGGGGTGTTTTTGATCCTTCGGGAAGCCCAAAACCTGTCAAAATTTCTTGGCCATAGGTAGGCATGCATATTTTTTTCATGAAAAATCCAAAAATGTTGAGTTTGCATCAAAAAGAGTCCCCTATCAAAATCACGTGCCAAGTGGCGCGGCGCATAGAGCAGAAAAGTCTGTTTTTAGGCCAAAATTTTCAAAAATGCAAAAAGTGTCCCAAATTTTTTGAAATTTGGGCTGAGTGTTCTTCATCAAGTGCTATGTTGGGCCAAGGAAGCCTCAGCCAATATCTGAAGTTTATCATGCTTCTTACGCCTCCTCGATGCCTTCTTCAACTTGGCCTTCAAGATCTTGATTCTTGTTTTGCAAACATGATTTCTTGCCCAATAATGATTGACCATGTGCCTCAACATATTTTTCTCTTTGTTTGCCTTCTCCAACAGTTTTTCCAAATGCATATTTACCCTTTCAAGCCAAGTTTCACTATCGGCTTCAGTTTCTTGCTCAAGCGATGTCATCTTGGTTTTGCTCTTTTTAGCGGCTTGCCAGTTCTCTCGTATGTTTCGCAGCTCCATAATAGTTTGATGATCCTCTAGATGCTTGTTTCTTTGCTCAAGGTATTTGATTATCCACTGGGCTCTTTGCAATTTAAGGGACAAAGTATTTATCTCCGCCCGTTGCTCCTGAATGATCTCTCTATGCTTTGAGCTTGGTGAGCCCAAATCAGTGTCATCATCCTGAATGAGGATGAAATCTGTCTCCTGCCCTCCTGAAGGCCCCTCATCATGTATTGGCCTCTTACCCTTGTCCTGTACCTGCACTGCTGATGGAGGAAGCGAGACCCCTTCCACCCCGGGTGGAGATAATACTCGCTTGGCTGCTGCAAACAACCGTCTAGTGCCCTTTTGATAGGTGACAAATACCAGCACACTAGCGGTATGTGTTTCATGACCCTCTTGCTGATGTGAAGGTCCACCTGTCTCATGAAAAGCTTCCGGAGGTACCTGAGGAGCTGTGAAGAACTCATGAGAAATGAAATCTTCCCATGAAATATCCTGCAAACCAAGCTAATGCATAACCACAATTTTGATGGGTGCAAAATGATAGATACTGTTATACTGCTGCTCAGGAGTTTTCTTTTGCACTAGGGTGGTCATCTTCTCAATATTTCGGCACATGAAGTAGGGGAGGTTCATCATTCTCACCCTGGTAAAATGCGGCAGCAATCTGATGTGATAGGCATATAAGCGAGAAAACCAGCCCTCACAGCTGAAATATTTGATAATGAGTTTCATCAAAGGAGCGTATAAATCTTTCAGGTACCGAAAGGGAAAAACTCTGTTGAGTTGTCTCAAAAAATCAGGCTTGATGTATGGCTCATAGTGTTCCCTGTCAACTTGCTGCCTCTTATTCCATTGCTCTCTGACGTTTGGAATACCGGTTGCTAGGGAGATAGACTCCGGTGTCAAGGTGAATGTCACACCTGCAAGAGTGACTTGGCCATTATGTAAATGAAGCACAAACAATCTGGCCAACTCATGATGGTACTGGACTCTAGCAACCATCTCACAAAACTGATAACAAGACTGTTGTTGAAAACATGTGATAGCAAGAGGGCAGGCCTACAGCTCAGCAAGTGAAGTAGGCTCTTCCTGTACATGTTTACCACTCTTGTGAGGTCTCCTTGGTGCATGCAATTCAGTTTGAGAGTCACTATGTGTTTCTTCATCTCTGTCATAAGAGGAATCTGACTCCATGTTTGCCAAAATTTGTGTTGTCTTAGATGAGTATGAAGAGTTTAGGTGTCTTTGGTTTTTTGTTGTCAAGTGTATGAAAATGAGGGACTATGAAGGGAGAGGGTAAGGGGAATGTTGGGAATATTGCCAATTGGAATTTGGGGAATTAAAGGGTTTTAGGGACAGTCTCTAGGCTTTTGGGATAGTAATTGGGGTTTGGGAATTTTGTAGCTAGGATTTGGAATAATGGGAATTGGGATAGGGGTAGATGAATTTAGGGATATGGGGGATAGGGAAATGGGTTGACGAAACTAGAAAAACAGTGAAGGACTAAAGGATGAGGGAGTGATGACCACAAAAACTAGTTTACAAACCCTAGGCTATCATGTCTTGAGTAAGGAAGTAGGGTTTGAAATTTTTTTTTTTATTAAACCCTCATAAAAATCATAAGACACACGTTTATGGCATTGGAGGGGTTGTTTGACTTACTTTGGACCGGAGGAAACTGAGCAAATGGAGGTTTGAAAGAAATCGTGGTGAAAAACTGAGTTTGTAGCTCTATGCACTGCGCCGGTTATATGCGTCGTGCCTATGTGTTTTTACCACTGTGGAGGCCGACCTAATGCGTCGCGCCAGCTCTATGCGCCGCGCCTCTCCGCCAATGCGCTGCGACCACAAACTTGCACGACTTTGCTGTGATTTTGCTCTCTTTGTTCAACACAGCCCTTTCTTGCTCACTCTCTCTTCTTGGAATACAAATGAGCCTTTTGAAACATGAAAAATGACTTATATACCAAAGGCTTTAATTTTCCACTCCAAAAAAAACCCACTTTTGTAATGTTATCTTTAACACTTTCTTTTCAAACTCTGTTTTAGGCAGTTTGTTTCATTTTGCCTTTGATTAACTGAATGACTTGCTTTTTGTTTGCCTTGCAGGGGATGGATTTGCTGAAGTTTGACAAGGTGACCAGGGTTGCCTTTGAAATTGCTTACATATGAGAAAACTTGAAATTACATCAAATTTATACATAAAAGATAAAATACTCTATTTTTCTTCAAAACAGAGTTTTGAGGAAAAATACATTTCTAGGCATATGATGATGAAATTTATTTAGCATTGGAACTTTATTCAAACTCCTCATGCACCTGCTGACCATTATTGGGCGTTTTGAAGACCTTTCCGATGAAACCCTAGACCTAATAGGACTGAAAACCCTAGAAATGACTCTTACAAATTTAAGGACAAAAAGTGAGTGCAGATGATCTTGATGAAAGGAAATGGGCCAACAGGTAAAGGACATGAGGGAAAATGTATAAAAATCCACTACCGTCAGATGATCCATGCTCCTAATGGAATGCAGCTGACTGAGCGAGACACCTAATATTCAATGCAACAAGAGAATTTTGATCACTGACGAAGGGATGAAGATACCGACCCTCACAGGTCCACTTGGTTCATTCTTTGTAAGTTGATTTAAGTGTGTTACAATCATGTATAACACTTCATGTAAAAATAATTTGTGAATGGAATGTGATCTAATTGTTCAATTGTGGATTCCACTGGAGATTGATTTGTTTTTTGAGGGTTGTGTGCTTAGGTGAATTAGAAATTGATTTGTTTACTGTACATTGGGTGCTTGAGCATCTCAAATGTAAGGTTGACCCTATGTTTTTTATGACATGTGAACTGAGCACAGGTAGAAGGGTCATTTGGTGATTGAGATCATATGCCAACATGGAAGGTTTATGCATATTGATTTTGTGCAGACATTTGTTGATTAATGTTCAGATTTAAAGTATGTTGCAAAGTATAGATGACAAAGTGAGATTACTATGTGAGTTTCTTCAATGTTGTTGTAATAGGGTCATTATCCTTGGTACAATAGTTCAAAATTATTGTTCTACCTTTTATTATTAAGGGTGGCAGGGTGGTGCTAGGGAAGGAAGTTGTAGTTTCCTTGAGGTGGATGTTGATAAGCCAAGAGTTGTATCTCCTTCTAGTGGTAGCTGGTAAATATCTTGCGGTTGTAGCCCTTCTAGTTATAGTTGGTAAACTAGAAGTTTTAGCTTCCCTTGTAATATAAATATATTGTTCATATATATCTTGTGTTCCTTTGATGTGATGTTATTGGTTAATGGTTTTGATACTAAATTGGTATCAGAGCAAGTACCTTCATCACAGTGGGCATCTGCTACCTCAACAACATACATAATTTCTTAAATTGATCATTTTAATCTACAAGTCAAACAATTACAAGCAAAATACTTAGACATCAACCTATTCAAAGAAGATGTTATAGATGTAAATGAACAACTAAAAGTTATTGAAGAGGAATTTTAACAAAATTGACAATCTATGTAGATTGATTTCATGGAAATCTACGCACTAGTTAGCCCTGACCACCTTCCAAGAGTCATGAAAAGTGATAAAGTAAATAAGAAGATTGCCTTGTAAAATTAGAAACACAAGCTTAACCACTCACAAACCCTGGTTAATGATGCCCAGAATGAAAGTGTTTCACTAGATGGAGCCATGGATATAATTACGCCGAAAGGCTTTCTTTTCGCTGGCTTGGGGTGAGCTAACACTGTTCACTCCAACCAATGAGAAATCTTTCTTATCATCCTTCCAGCCAGTCAAAATTAAACATTTGGCACCTCCTCCAACCAATCAAAATCTCCCATCTGGCCTCTCACTAGCTAATAATTTGAAAATTACGTTTGCAATCTGCATCCAGTATCACGGGCAGGCATTGATGGCTGCGTTTGTTGTTCCACCATTACTGATCAGTCATTATTACAGGGCGGGGCATTGATGCCTACGTTTGCTCTTCCAAGACTATTACAGGCAGGGCATCGATGGCTGTGTTTACTCTTCCAAATTTAAAATATGTGAATTCGGGAGATGCAGCTCCACTTACCAGCTGTTGATGAGACGTGCACTTCACAGTACTCAGTTTCCGATACCTGGAAACTTCAACATAGTGCCATGCTAATAACTGCTGGAATATATTGCAGTACTCTGCCCATGCCTTTTTATGGCTCCCGTCCCCTGCTACTGTACCCTTTTCCTTCTGCCTGGGCAATCTAACCATCCATACTTCGTATTCATTTCCATTCACCTTCTCTGCAGCCTCGTCACTTAGTTCCCCTGGTCATATATTCACCCTCTCCTGTCTTCCTTCTGTTTCAGCACCTGGCAATTGAATTTGACTTGCCCACTTCCAACTTGCAGCCTCAGCAACTTGCAAACTTCCAGCTTCAACGATTTGTGATTTCAGAATAACCAGTAAGCTTCTGTTACCTGCAATAATAGGAGGCAGAGACTGGCTTAATTGGGTGCAAGATAAATGCCTACCACACCCGTTTCATTTTTCATTGTTGCATGTGTGTCTGTCGAGGATTGTTCTTTGTTTTGCTAAGCTTGCACCTTTTCAGCATTTCATTCCACGAATGTATCTGAGGTTTTGAAGCTAGCCTTAAACCTCGGCATCTTGTTGCCACCTAGGAGGTGGGTTTGACCTTTCTGTATTTTGACGTTACATACCTGGAACTTGAGACCTGTGAACTGAATGTGTATACGAGTTATAAGATTTGCCAGAAGGAGCTTCAGAGAAAACCCAATGAAGTTGGTTACCATGTGTGATGATGCTCCCGGTGCTCAATTTGAACCAGTGCAATTCGTAATTGAAAAGGAGCTTCAGAGAAAACCCAATGCTTTTCTGATCTTGGGGGATTTTTCCTCAAGGTTGCTCAAATCATCGGTAAGCCAGATCTTGCCACAAATGCATGGGTGAAAAAGTTCGTTACCCTGTGTGATGATTCTTGATTCTCCCGCTGCTCGATTTCAGGCAATGCAATTCGTAATTGAGAAGGAGCTTGAGAGAAAACCCAATTAAGTTGGTTACCCTATGTGATGATGCTCCCGCTGCTCGATTTCAGGTAATGCAATTCGTAATTGAGAAGGAGCTTGAGAGAAAACCCAATGAAAATTTCGAAATGTTTGAGAAAATTCCTATAGGTTCTGCATTAGTAGCCCACGTACATCGGCCAAGAATTAAGGGTGTTGCAACTGATGTTCTTGTAAAGGTTCAACATCCTCGGTTGCAGGAGATCACGATGACGGAAATTCGTAATTTGAAAGCTTTTGTAGCATACTTACAAAAAAAAAAGATATCAAATATGATCTTCTATGAGTTATAAGATTTGCCAGAAGGAGCTTGAGAGAAAACCCAATAAAGTTGGTTACCCTGTGTGATGATGCTCCTGCTGCTCGATGTCAAGCAGTGCAATTCGTAATTGAAAAGGAGCTTGAGAGAAAACCCAATGAAGTTGGTTACCCTGTGTGATGATGCTCCCGCTGCTCGATGTCAAGCAGTGCAATTCGTAATTGAAAAGGAGCTTGAGAGAAAACCCAATGCTTTTCTGATCTTGGGGGATTTTTTCTCAAGGCTGCTCAAATCATCGGTGAGCCAGATCTTGCCACAAATGCATGGGTGAAAAAGTTGGTTACCATGTGTCGAATGGAACCTTGGAGTTTATTCCTATGGAGGATAAGCATATATAAACCAGAGAGGGTTCCCAAACCCAGTGACTTGCCTATTGCGTTATTTATTTGGCTATGCATATGTTTTTTTAAAAGTTGACTAGATATAAAATTTGATCTTCTGTCTCCTGTTCAAGAAATGGAGAAACATGTTGATTATGAATTTCATTTTTTAAGAGATGCAAAATCCATGGAGAAGATCAGTCACTTTTTGAAAAAAAGTTAAGAAGGGGAAACCATCAGTTACAGTACGACGACCATACACATCCCCCCAAAGTTGTTAAACTATGACATCCCTCCATAATGGGTGGAATGGAAACTTGGAGTTTATTCCTATGGAGGATAAGCATATATAAACCAGACAGCGTTCCCAAAACCAATAACTTACCTATTGCGTTGTTTATTTGGGTATCCATATGTTTTTTTAAAAGTTAACTAGTAAATAAGTAACAAGTACTGTAATCTTTATTTCTGGTGTAAACCATGTAGTCAACGTACATCTTTGATGCAATGTCCTCCTCCCAAATCATGATTGAGCAGAGTTTGTAGACATTTTCCCACATGGACTTGAATGTGGAGGTATTCATGGAATTCATGTATACAATATATCCATTATTCTAATTTCCTCTGTTTCTCAATATATTGTAGCTGCTCTTTGTGTGTTTGTACAGAGCACACTTCCGCAGAGTTTTTCTTCTTGGACATGAATCCATTTGTTGATCAGTATTGGGAACCAGGCAACCATACATATGATTGGAGAGGTGTATGCTATCTCCAATAACTACCTTAAAATACAACTAATTGTTATCTCCAATAAGTACCTGTAATTGCTGCTTGAGATACTTTTCTCTAGGAATAACACCTCTCCAATCATATGTATGGTTGCCTGATTCCCAATACTGATCAACAAATGGATTCGTGTCCAAGAAGAAAAAATCTGCTGAAGTGTGCTTTGTACAAACACAAAAAGATCAGCTACAATATATTGAGAAACAGAGGAAATTAGAATAATGGATATATTGTATACATGAATTCCATCAATACCTCCAGATTCAAGCCCATGTGGGCAAATAAAGGAAATTAGAATAATGGATATATTGTATACATGAATTCCATCAATACCTCCAGATTCAAGCCCATGTGGGCAAATGTCGTACTTGAGAACGAATGACCTTTCGCAGTTCCATCGAGGATCTTGGCTTCTCAGAGAGGGACTGAGCTGAGCTAACACATCTCCCCTGTAATCATGGTTCCCTATCACTGTCCACCACAGAAATTAATTGGTGCAAGCCCTTTGCTAATAAAAACAAAAATAATTTTACAATGCTGAAACCAATATTTTCAAAATCAATATAATGGAGTTGTTTTTAGTACGATTTTTTGGAGATTTTTTTATCAAATTCCTTTAAAATCTGACAGAAATTCATTGAAATCACAAGTTTGATGTCTAACCTCTGCACAATGGAAGTGTCCAGAGAATTTTTAGAGTGTTCAATTGATATATACAATAAAAAAAACCATTTTAAATAACAGAAATCAACATTTCACCTGAACTCTTTTTTGGAAAATTCCAACACCTAAAACTCCACAAAATTGTACTAAAAACAACTCCCAATACAATTTCAATATTCAGTGGACAGATAATGTATTTATAATTCATACCACTATACCATGGGGTCTGCAAACTTTTGGCCATGTAGATTCCAGAAAACGATTCCTCAAAACTTGGGTCACCAATACCAGTCAATCCATTGTCATAGAAATTATCATCAGTAGAAATGACGAAATCGATTCCCAGCTCCTCTTCTATTCTTCCCATCTATCACATGATCCAACCATCATTGCTACAACGTAATGTCTCACTGTAATTCTGATATGTAATTTATTCACTTTTCTGAAACGATAATGACCCTATCCTCATTAAACCCTTTCTCTAAGCAGATGCAACTGTACATTTCACTAACATTTCCTCTTATTGGACTCTTATCTCCACCATCATTTTAACACCCACCTTACATTTACTCTTAAGACTTTCCAAAACAAAAACTTGCACACACACGCACCATACTATCAGCAACAATGATCCAAGTTGTAGGTTGTTTCCTCCAAATCCTTCCCAAAATCTGTCAAAATACAGCAACCACTAACATGCATTATAGAGGCCACAGACAAGTCTACGTCATACTGCAAATGTGTCACTGCTCTACGAAGATTCAGATGATACTTCACATTCTAAATTTGCATTTGATTGGATTATAAATGGATTCACAACCTAAGTTATTGATTAATTTTAATTATATTGATTCTAATTTAAATTAGATTATTCATTACAATATTTCTATATGTTATTTCTGTAATTTTAATGATTTTGAATTTCATCTTATTTGAAAAGTTCAATTTTTTTTTAAATAAAGTTTTTTTGTTATGGAAATTTGAAATTCTTATTGTCACGTAATGATTTAACAAAACAACCACAAAGTAAATGTATCTAATGAATCAACAACAACAAATCTAATAAACATATTCAAAATAATAAGCATTACCTTTTATAAAATGAAAGTCATGGAGATGAAATAAAAAAAAAACACTCTTAGAATGAATGCCTCTAAACTCAATGTATATCTTTGAAATTCATTTTTCCAATGAAACTAACATGTTTTCCAGCTATGCAAATAAAACTAAAGAAACGGGCAAATTAGTGATAATGATCATCATACCTTACTTTTAAATGCACTAAAATGCTTTCAACATTTCTTAAAAATGTAGATGCACATCCATATAGATATTTATATAAGAGTTTTCAAATTTAGTGATTTCATTTTTCAATATCCAAAACAAGTTAATATGAACTAAGACTCATCTTCAGGGGATAAAAACTTATTGTGATACCTAAAAGTTTCTCAAATGGGAATGCTTCGATCCAAATCAAGTTAATATGAACTAAGACTAGTCTTCATGGCATAAAAACTTTTTGTGGGAGCTAAAAGTCTCTCAAATGGGAGTGCTTCGATCCAAACCAAGTTAATATGAACTAAGACTTATCTTCATGGCATAACAACTTCATTTTCCCTAAGTGGGGATAGCACAAATAATTATGTTTCATAGTTTAGAAGCCAACAATCCATGTAATCAATTACATGTCCATATTTCATACGTTCTCCTCTTCAATGGCAGATTCTGCACCCCATAAGTTCACACTCGTTATATACCCTTACATGTAGCACAACATAGTTCAAGGCTCCTCCTTTCGGCGTTCCCTTGCAACCCTGGTGCAATTGCTAGTTATTAATTTTGATATGCCTAGTGCCGAATTCATGGGTAAAATAATTTTCATAGATTCATACATTTTTTATGTGGATAAAAAACGATTAAAGAGATGGAAAAAGTTACTATGGAATATGTTAATCAACTTTTTTCCCATCCTCAAAGTTGCAGGAAAAATAGTAAAGAATACCTCTTCAAGATTGCATGGTGAATTGCCAAATGTGGAGGATAAAGTTTTTGATTGTGAGATCAATGTAGAAATGGCACCTACACCATTCATCTCTCGAGTCATGCACATCCATGTGTAGTGGAAGGTATATGTTGAGGAGTCAAAAAGAATTAGATCCCTTGAGTTCAAAGAGATCCCACAAAATCCATAACGACTTTTCTTTTTCAAGTTTTTCATTATCTTGTCATTTATTCATTAGGGAAAGCATCAACTATTTTTTTTCTTTCAATTTGTATTAAGAAAATCCCTTCAAGGTGTAAAGAGTCCACTTTTTTTGGAAGAATATCTTATGTGGTGTTGTACAAACTATTTTTAAATTAATTAAGAGCCAACAATGGTGTTGATCATCTGTGCTTGGAACGCATTGTGTAGTATTGTTATTCACTCAATTTGTTTGATATGGTTAATTAATGTCACGAATATTTATTTTTTCAATTAATCTATATTATTCATGAATTGATATGTTGTTGCATGATTGGATCTATTTATATATATTTTAATAGTTGATTTATCAAATAACATTGTATGACTGCTATAGTGTAATATTTCTTCCTTTAACTATTTATATGAAGGATATGTTATTTATTATTGTTTTTATATGGATTGTTTAGAATAGATGTATTGTTTCTCTTTTTGAACATTTATTGCTTCATAATTCATACCTTGATAAATTGCATTCGTGGGATAGGTTAGACTTAGACAAAATTTTATGTAATTAGAATATGATTAGTTCTAGTTTAAGAAATATTTCATCGAGTCTTTGATCAAAGGGTGAAACACCTTTAGTGGCAACTAGGCCCACATACCAGTGAGGACCTTCATCCCAAATGAATATAGGTATGATTTGGGACCTTGATGAATAGAGGTTTGATTTGGGACCTTGATTGGGCGGTTTCTCTTATTGTTGGCTTGGACAACTCTCCTACTTTTGGTTTCTCCTTGCATCCTTGTAATATACTTAGTAGTACAATCAGTCAACATATTGATTTCTTTTCTTTAAGTAATTCTAAGAATTTTTTGAGGATGTTGTCTTTGCTCAACATTCCCTTTTGATAATTAGCGTATTTGGCATAGTCATTGTGTTTGAAGAAATCGAATGATCTTTCATTGATTAATCTTGGTATTCAACATCTAGATATGAAGTGTTGGGTATTCCTTGTGGAGACATGTTCCCTATACAATACATTTTCTTACGTTGCCCCAAACAATTGCGTAACTCATGTTTTGGCGTGAGAGTAATAAATTTACAAATTTTTTATTTAACACTTTTTCTAGAATTTTAGAACAATCCCTTGAAGAGGGATTTCCCATGCAAAATATATTAAGTCTATTTCCACACATATTCTAGCACATCAACGATTCTGTCTTTAGGTTTAGCTCAATATATGTATTTACCTAGGGAATTTCCTATATTTTTAAAAATCTCTTCATTCCAACAATGGAGAGGTAAATATGAAGGCTTTACCTAGACTGGGACTATTGAGGGTACATCATTTTCAAGGTTGAAGTCTGGGTTCCATCTATTTAAGAATAATCATTGAGCCCTCATGAAATATGGCACTCCTAAAGATCAAATCTCTATCTACCTTTTCTTCAAACATAAAGGTGAAAAACCTCTCCCAGAAAAGGATAATGATAGCTTACCTTTTATCAATGGTTTCCTATTATTTTCCACCCAAGATGAAGAGTTGTATACTATGACTGTGACAAAAAGAGTAATTTTGGGAATCTCTTTTTCATGAATAGTGATTGTTATGGCTTTGTCTATTTTTCCTGGGCTAAGATAAGAGCGTTGAAAGCTTCAATATCCAACAAAAGAGTGGGGCGAGGTGGTCCTCCCCAAGAAGCAACTCATTCTTGAGTACCCAACTATTTATGGTTAGGGTTTGGCATGCACAATTCTCTGAGATTGTTTAAATCTGAGCTCTACAAACTTACCTTGAAGAACCCTCATTGAGAAAGAACACCAACATTATATCTAATATTTTATACTCTTAAAAGATTACATTATTTTGAATATTGTTGTGTGCTTTATTTGAGCTAATCATAATATATTGCAAAGGCTTCTTTGTCATTCAACACACCATGCTTTTTCTCTTCCCCTTTGGGTTGTTAAGCTCACAATGATGAAAAATATTACTTTTCCAATCACTTATCACAATTGTCTATCTTATGTTTATTTATTGTGATGTACACTACCCAAATTGTGTTTTTTTTTGTTGTTTCTCTATGCTAGGCTATAGGACTAGGCTATGACATTAAATTATATTATTATTATTTATTTAGTAGGAATTTTTTTTAAGGAGAAGACATTATTACTTGAAACTTACATCTTTATAGGGTATTTTATGTAAGCATTCATGATTTTGTAATAATGTTTCCCTACTTTTCATTTATTTTTTTATATTCCAATATTGCCAAAACACTTTTATAGATTAATCTATTTTTTCATGAAATACATATCTCAAATAAACCCACCAAGTACTTGAATATGATACCCAAGGTAAATTGGAGTCTACCAAAGCTTAAAATTTTTTGAACACTACTAAGGGAATTGCAACAATATACTAATCAATACTTCAGCATGCCACTTGTGAAAATTGAGATTTGAAAATGAATAAAATAACTAAATATTGTTCAAAACATCACAATAAAAATTTGTCTCAACAATTACGCTATCATCGAGGGTGTTGGAAAAGGCCCTGAAAGCATTGAAGACATCTAACGTCTTGAAAAAATATACAACAAATGAAAAGCGCAGTATGCAAAGTGGTGAGTGGGTAAGTTGTTACAAATGAAAAATGAAAAATGAGAAACAATTGTGAGATACATCTAACACTAAATAAATCATGGGCCGAGAGGGATCAAATCCCTTGAAATGCAAACATTTCCTCAAATTATTAATCCAAAGTTATTAAATCTAATAATATTGATACTATAATATATTAATATCAACATTAGATTTATCATTAATATTAGATTTAATGATGTTTTTTACATGACATGATAACAAAATTTGTGATAAAACTACATCAAATTAATATTTTCAAATATTACAACTTTGACATAGAAATATTTGTCTTTAAAGATTTTAAGATATCCATAGGATATGGTTATTCCTTTTAAAGATACACAAAATAGGATATAGTTATTTTTATTTTTGTTTTAGACCAACATTAATTTTTTATTTTTATTATTATTTTATTAGAGACATAACATACTTACACATCTCCTCATATTTTATCTCCTCATATTTTATTATTATTTTATTTGATAAAAAGTGATTTATGAATACGATTTGATAAAAAGTGAGAACCCTGGAACAGAAAACCCAAATGCCAAGCTTCGATGGGAGGTGTCCAATAGTGAAGTCTAGATGTGGGCATGATGAGCCTAGAGGTAAATTCAGAGTGAAGGTAAAATGAGAAAGCGATCCTGGAACAAAACCATTATTGAACAAAAGCCCAGCAGCACAAATTGCTTGCAAAACCCAAATAATTGTGCTACGAAATGATTTAGGGGCAGACATGAACCTCTTTCCGACAAGAGAGATACGAGGTGACAAGGTAAATGAGACGACCTCTAGGAGATATAAGCATGAAGCCCTGTAAGTTAAGTTCCACATTTTCCTTCAAGTAATCTGCTCCTAACAACCTTTCCAAACATGATTATATCTCATGGATTACATAAATGTCTTTATCTAATAGATTGTTTTAATTTTAACACAGATGAGTAAGTTTGGCAGCAACAAACGACAAAAAGTTGCCAAATAAAAGGAATATTCACTCATATGGCTATAATGCTTCAGCTGTAGCCCAATGTTTAAAAAATAAACATGCTTTTCCCCAGTTATACCAGATGCAAATTCTGAAGATTGATACTGATTGTTGTCTAAGGGTTAGGAAATTATTTCCCAATGTCTGGTTAGTATCAAATTTCAATATCAATAATCACATTCAATGAATTGCCAGCATTGGTATGGAGTATCTGGTTCATAAAATGATTGGAACAAGGGATGTCCAATTAAATAACTAAAATATCTAGCAGTGAAATCTTGTGCAAAGTCCCCAAGAATTATGTTTTAGCTATCTCGGATAATTAGGCAGAAAATGAAAGCGTAAATGATCTTCAGATAAAAGACATTTGGCATCGTTTTTTCTTACAGAGTGAAGAAACCCTCTTCCAAACTTGCCACCGAAGAACCCCTGGTATACTTTGTGAACAACATGTGGTAGAATATTTAAAAATGCTTTCAAACGCAGATAAATCGATACCCTTAAAGAATTTGGAAATTTCCCTCGACTTTAGTCACCAGCACTTATTCAGCGACCAGTAACACATGGGACAGTATTATTTGCAACTTGCTTAACGAACTTCGTCAAACTTGAAAGACAAGCCAGATCTGTTTGTAATATAACTTTGATGCATCTTGCGGATCTATGCACTGAGAGGCAACCAAAAGCAAGTTGTGGAGACCTGAAACAGAAAATCCCCAAATATATCCTCAGAAGGTCAAAGCCCAGATTAATCTGGCAATCAGGCAATTCTCTTCCTTTCAAATACGTTTATATAATCTGTTCAGAGAATGGGAAATATCCTCTTTATGATATCACGGGTCGAGTACATCCTGCGTTAGTCAAAAACAAGTCATGAAAGAAAATTCATCAGTAATCAAACACGTGATGTTGCTAGATTCACATCACAAGAAGCTACAAAACAAAATCATATGTCAGCCTTCAACTTTCTCACAATATAAAAGCCCCCATTTCAACTTATATCTTTGTAATAAGAATTCCTCAATACAATAGGTGAATTAGATCTTCCAAAAAACAAACCATAACCCATACTATGCAGATTTAGATATCACTATAGATAAATTCCAAACCTGTAATTCTCAATATCATTTAGTGCTCTGCTCCATAACTCTGGCATTTGCTTTTTAGAAACAGCTTCAAACTCTTAAGCAGCCAAAAACCTCAGAATGCTGTTGAGAATCAAGATGTCAATTACTTGCTTAGTTAACTCTTTAAAAGATGTCTTTTTACAATGTTCTAAATAGTTTGAAATCATCTATCCTGAGACATTAAGATTTGACACTTACAGCTGGGCAAATAATGGTGACTGCAGGATCAGTGGATTCTTAATTTTAATCAGCTTTAAAACCACAGTTGGCAACAACGAATTTCCTTTTAGTGCCCCGTTCCTCCATCACAATAGCAACATCTCTAACTTTTTGAAATAGTGCTTCAAGTTCTTTAACACCAAATACCTTGTAATCGAGATCTTTAGTGTATCTTTGTCGGTACAGTGTTGAAAAATTTGCCAGCAGAATTGCACAGGCATGGCTTACCAAAAGCTCCTGCAGTTCTCGTTTGAATATTTCAAGGCTTGCTTCTGCTGCATATTCATCAACATTCACATCTCCTTGAAGGATCGTCTCTCCATCCCCATCTTCTTCATCTTGTTCACTTCCACTTCCATCATCCGAACCTTCATCTGATTGTGAAGCCAGGTTCACTTCTATGCCATATGCATCAAAGTCATCACGTAGGTCATTACAAGAACCTGAATCTGTGAATTCTTGGACTCTTTTTCCCTTCTCTAAGTTTCCAGTATGCTCTTTCTTCCTAATCACATCTCCTGAATCCTTGGTAGAAGAGTTCACTTTCATTTTACCTTGTATGAACTTGTTTGATAACTCTCTTAAACACAAAAACTTTTTGTTTCCTCTTCCTTCAATGGTCAAGACATCATGCATCTTTTCTATCAAATTAACTAGCTTATAAGAACCATACTCTACTAAAAATAGAGGTCTGCCAAAGACCTTCTGATATTCAGATGGAACACGTGCAAGAAGCAGACTTCCTCCATATATATTGATAAGGTGGACAAGCTGTCTCTTTAAACCTTGAATATCGCCAGGCTGCACCCAGAAATATGAAGTTTGCCCTGCATTTGTTTCATTAGAAGGCATTCCATGTTGACCAGAATCTGTGACAGATAATGTCTGCATAGGCTTATCAAGTGCAGACAATATGACACTAGCTGTTTGACTCCTTTGCAATGAAGAAGATTTACCTGGATAGGTTGCTAGAGTCCTAGAAACAGGAGCTGGATATTGTGTTGACCGTGAATGCATTCCTATAACATTATTGTCATTTCTTATGAAAGAATCTGGGTTATATTCTCCAACCACATGAGAAGTTTTTGTCAAATCCATCGACATATGCTTTGCATTTATACAATAAATTTGGTTTGGATTATTTCCAATGTTGTATCCATTCTGGGAGCTCCCTCTATACACAATAGCTTCTTCATCATTTTGCAGATCAGAGTCATCACCTGAAATGTAACCAACACGATAAACAGCAAAATCTGGTGCTCGAGACAAGAAGGATTTTGCTGGAACAAGACCTTCACCTCGAGCCAAACTTGGCCAATCCCACACAAATCGACCAGCATTGCGTAGTGCAGAAGAGACACCCACTCCAGATGGAATAGCAAGAACAACTGTATAACCCCGTTGCCCTAGTTTGTGCAAAGCAGGAGAAAAATCGACATCTCCTGAAATCAAAAAAATGGTAGAGGGAGGATGATTATCAAGAGCAAATAAGAACATATCTACTAAAATGGCTTTATCTGCTGCATCTTTCCTTCCATTGGGAACATCAATGAGGTTGACTCCAGTCTTTTGACAGCCTTCTCTCAGTCTTCGAGGAAAATTATTAAAATCTCCATATGCCGAGAGCATAGTGACAGCACCCTTAACCATTGGATGTAGCCCAAGAGCCATCCTAATATTACCTGCTACATCCTCTGGACGGACTTCCCCAGGAACAGGGCAATTCTCGATATCCCAAAATATAGCCACAGGGCCTAGCAGTCCCCTAAATTGTTGGTTCCCTGCTTGTGCTAAATTTTGATCTAGTACATCCGGAACTTGATACCCAACTGATTTCCCTGGTATAAAATACATATTATTTGAAGGAAAGCTGACATCCATATTGATTTGTGAGAAAGATATTTATCCTGCATGTTGAAATATGATGCATTAATAAGATTTAAATCATATAACATAACCAGCAGTTCTATTGTAGCTGAATTTAATCAAAAAAAAAATCAAAGAATTGCAGTAGTGAAAGATATGTAAATTCATAAGCACAGTTTTCAGTACTCAGAAGCAATGAGCTAAAACTTTTATGCAGCCTAGAAGATCTAAATATATGATAGACAGAACAATCCTCAAACAATTATAATTTACAATATAAAATAAAGGGTTTACTCATGAGCAATAGTTATACACAGTGATGGCTGTAGCCAATAAAGAATAATGAGGGCAATCATGGAAAATATTTTCCTACCTACTAAATGATGTACCATTTACATTTTTGAAATGTATTCCACCGGCAAGGTAATGCTCGAGCTCTATGAGTCCTTATTTTTGGTTAGACTATCAACACTTTAAAATAGTTTCTTCTCTTTAATCATCTTCATGATTGTTTTCATGATAACAAAAACAGTTATTTTGCTTGACGTTGACCAGACCAGACTTCAAACTAGGGTCAAAAACACCTGATTTGTTTGGTTAACCCTAATTCTAAACTTTTAACTTGTACATTTTTGCTACACCGAATCCTCAATCATGGAAGCTCTGCAATTTGACTATATCTCCATGATGCTCTGCACATCCAAGTTTAGCTTCTCTCTACAGGCTACATCAGTGGTGGCCAGAGGCTATGGCATTATTGGTTTTTCCTTATCGCTCACATTCTATTTTCTCAGGTGACATTTCCTATTCTTTTCATGGCCAACATTCATTCTTTTCAGTTCAATGGACAGCATTCTCTTAGTTTCTAGCTTCAACAAGCCATTTAAATCTTAATATCATTTTCCTAAAAGCACAATGTCCTGGAAATGGTCTAGACTCTACAGCACCAGAATGAAAATTGTTTAATGGAGCAATTTACAGAAGATGTCCAAATTTTGTTTGCAAATGTGTTTATTATAAGAGAATTTGAAATTGTTGGCAAAATTATTATCAATCACCTCCTTCCTAGAGTTAAAGGATCTGCAAACTTCATTCTCTATGCGAGGTTGAGGCCTTTCACTGTCTTGCCTCCTATGACTAAAAGGGAGATTTCCCTATCTTTACAACGGTTTAGACCAGTCTCTATCAACCTTCTTCAGAGATTATGACCAGTGGGGTCTTTCCTTATACATAAGAGAAGCTTGTTCTCTCAAGACATTTAATTCAGAGTTTGTGCACCACAGAGACAGATTACTTCCATCTTTTCTCCAGTGTTTAAAAGCATCCCACTGAGATTCAACTGAACATCACTCAGATCATTTAACTCTGGTCTGTCTAGCCTGCACCACCCAAGTTCCTTTACACTTCAGGTCGAAGGATTTTATGAGTATTAGATTGATTCGAGAGAGTCGCCCATCCACAAGGATTTCATTGGAATTGGGTGTTAGGAATGGCCCTCCTTCCACCTTCATCCTGGGAGAAGTAGTCTAATACTACCTAGGATCATTCCCAAGAACCTATCAGCCCAGGCCAATCCTCAAGGATATTATCCAACAGCGTTCCAGAAGGACATGTCCCTAAGGGTTGGAGGCACCAACCCCCAGGGTTTCCCACACTTTGAGGACTTGAGGGTGCCATGGGAAATATTTCCCCACGTCTCCCTTTTTGGGAAATGCACAAGGAAACATTTCTGCAGTTTGTGGATTATCCCCAAAAGGGGGGCTTTTGGGTGTGCCCTACGGCAAGTAGGATGCTTAGAAAAAGTAGACAAAATCTAAGACAGATGAGGGGAAGAACATCATGCTTCAAAGTTCCAATATTGGATAATGATCAGTGGATAAATTGTAGTTATTTTGTGTCATTCTTGGACCCTATAGTCGAGGTCATTTGCTACACTAACATAGATTCTCCTAGTTGACTTTTGATAGCATGCTGGGTCAAGTGAATGCAGCCATTCGTGAGACAGAGCCCTCCTTAGAGTTCTATATGAACCAGATTTTACTCATTATCCAACATAGGTAGGAACATATGAACACACCTTTGGACATGGCTGCATATGCATTCAACCCAAAATTCTAAATGGAAAGGTCTGGTAGAATTCTTCCCATTGATGATCCAGAGATCAAGAAGGGATTTCAGTTTTCCATTACAAAGATGTACAATGCAGAAGAGGGGAGAACAGTTAGGAAACAGTGGATGCAATTTGTAGGTCTCAATGGTCCCTTCAACAAGAACGGGGATGATACTCCAAAGATCCAACATCTTGCTATTCCCTTAATTGTCTCAGATTGCTGGTTCCTTCACAGCAGAGAGGAATCAGTCCACACAGAGCTTCATCCACTTTATCAAGAGGAATAGACTTTCCACTAGGAGAGTAGAGAAGCTAGATGCAATGCACAGTTCCCTGCCTCCTGTGCATATGAAGACACCATAGTATCGGATGGGACCAACAACACGATGGGATGAGGATGGTGCACAGATAGATGAGAAAGGATGGACCAGATGAGCTGCAATATGTTTTGGTTGGTGTGCCAATTGCTCATGAGAGTAACTTTGACTCAGTGACACCCATTAATGATCCTGATGACTTATGTTGGAAACACGATTGCCGTTAAACCAAAACCCGCAAGCATTAGTCTCCACTACAATTGCCAGAGTTAGGATACACAAGAGGTGGTTAGTCCATGTCGCGAAACACACGGGGAGTGTTGAACCCAATGTCCAACAATCTAACCCCCAACGCGAGCCGGGTGAGTTTCGAACTCGAGACCTGCCGCTCTGATACTACTTGTCGGAAACACGATTGCCGTTAGACCAAAACCCACAAGCATTAGTCTCCGCTACAATCGCCAAAGTTAGGATCCATAAGAGGCGGTTAGTCCATGTCCCGAAACACATGGGGAGCGTTGAACCCAATGTCCAACAATTTCATGCAATAGACAGACTCAGAGGACTAGTACAGCTAGTTCCTTCCTCTCTTCGTTTCAGCTGTATTTCAACCATGGCTTTTTCTTTTCATGTTTATCTGTAGAAGTATTTAAGATCTATCTCTTCTACAGGAGTCAGGATCATCTTTTTTTCATTTTGGAGGTAAAACTGTTTAAAAAAACTTACAGCTATTGCATTATGAGAAAATTATGATAGGTATTTCGATGCCATCAAAATTACTTATGTCTTGCACCTGACCTCATCCACTTCCACTCAATAGATTTAGACCCCATCGTAGAATCAAAATTAATATTGAAAATAAATAGCGATCTTAGTCAGAATTTAATTGGAAATTTGATCGATGCTGTTGGGTTTTCTTGTCACCAAGGCCCTCCAATCTATGTTAGGCAAGTATGTTAAATGATCTCATTTTATGTACTGCAGGCAATTTTAAGTTTCAGCATGCGTCATGCAAATATAATTAGATGAGAATTATTGAGGAAATTATTCCATGGATATTTAGGAATTTTCTTAAAGAAACATCAGGCTCTTCATAAATTAGTTAAAGAAAGGTTGAAAAATAAGAGCCAGTGCATTTTTCTACATGCAATCAATTACCACAATTTCATGATGTTTAGAAGCAAAATTGATGAAATGGATAAGAATTCCAGAACTTACTGCAGGCAAAGCTATGGAGCTCCTCGCTGAATAATCAGGCAGCGAAAACCCTCGCTAAATGATAGCTTTCTCTGAATGCCCTCCAGACGCCACCAATATCTTCTGCTGCTACCGCTAAAAGCGTTGCATTCACTGCAATCACAGCATCAACATTCGCAATGGTGAAAATTCAACCACAAAAGAGAAACAATCGCGATATAAGCCAGATTTATAGATGCTGAAGCCATTGAATTCCAACACTCACTCTGCTATCCATGTGAGATGTAGCGTCGGCCCTTTAGTTCGAAACCATTTCAATCCGAGCCTAAATTTAAATGTTTAGGACTGTATCTACTTATATATGGAGGAGGACATTTCACATCATTCCTTTTAGGTCTTCCTCTGTCGTAGCGGTGAGACTTCTTCCTTTTAAATGAATTGAACTTTATTAATATTGAATTAATTCGCCACCCATCCTTTTTGTGGTGGGGTTCTTTTCCAAAAGGTCTAAGCTAATTGCCTTTCGGACGACTATAGCCTATCATGACCCCCCTGTGGACCATATTGATTAGTGTATACATGGTACTTCCAAACTCATCAACATATTAGGGGCAATGATTTGTAAATAAGTGGTTCGTAGATATGAAGTTATTGCTAATTAAAAAAAATATAGATGTTTATGAGTGTTGTTTTGACTTTTAAGTTTGTATGGGGTATACGAAAGTAGTGGTTAAATGTGTAAGTTTTGTATTGTGTTTCTCACGTATTGATAATGAATGATATTTTAATGTCTGCTAGATTAAAAATAGTTTACGGGACTATCAGCTTTTTTGTTTTTTGCCTTATGTAATTCAATTTTTTTCTTACTCAAATTGATGATGAGTTGACCCAACCTTCTAATAGTTTTCTCACTGAAAAGCGGAATTGATGTTAACATACTGCGGTAACTGTCTCTGATGTCTTTGAAAGCATCACATTCCAAAACGAAATGTTTTTCTGATTCCACTGCTCTAGAAGTGCAAAAAGTACATACCATTTTTTCCCAAGCTTCTTTAGGTCTCTTCCACCATCCTGTTTCACACCGAAGTTGATGTGAGTTAGTTCTTAATTGAGCAATAAGAACCTTTGCTCTCCACGGAATGCTAGCTCCAATGTACTCTTTTTGTTGGAGATCACAAGTGGGGTTGAATTCCTGAGCATAATATTTCTTCTTTCTACCCAACTCTTTTCCCCATATACCCTTACGGAACTTCTCTAGCACAAAATTCTTTAACTCCTTGCTATTTGTGGGACATGCATTAAGGTAAATATTCCATTTTTGCATCCATTTGTTGTTTTGTCTCATCCATGATTTCTTTCTTTCACTCATACCTTCATTGAAGATAAATTTCGGTCATCTACCTCCTCCCATTTGCTCAATTCTTTTTAGATGCCTTATAAGATGCACCATGGCAATTGCTTCGATGGGAGTTGCCCTTGTTTCATTCAACATTATCTCAGAGTGAACTGAACTTTTTAAATATTGTTAAAAGGAGTTGGATTTAATGGTGAGGAATGAGAAGTTTCTTACCATTGACCAAAGGTTAATTCATGTGAAGACTAGTTCAACCTCTTAAGGTTGTCATGGAGGCACTTAGAGATAGTGGTCAAATGTGTCAAGTTTTTGTTTCACTCTTTATACACATGTAAATAGATCAAATGCCATGTGTTTGTCATCCATAAGTCATGATAATAACTATTATAATTAATTTTTATTTTTTTAGATTAAGGTTCAATTCAAATAAGCACCAGTTCAACCCCTTAACTTGGTTTTCATTGCGGAACCTAGAGGTTGTGGTCAAATGCTAGGATCCTCCCTAGATACACTACATTCCATCCCTCTTCACATGTTTCATTCTTGAAACATGGGGAGAATTCATACAATATGATTAGCTAAGTAATGTAACCAATTGTTACCAAGCACAAGCATCCATCCATCCAAGCAAAATGTGAACATGGGGTCCAACTACTTCCTTTCCAATTCAATCTTGTTGCTCCTTTGGTGCCACGAGATTATTAAGATACTATGTTATCTTCTTGCAATTTTATTAGGCTTCCATGTGCTTCCATATTGGTTGTCTTTCTGGGTCCATGTTGTCCATAAGTTTGTTGATGCTCACGCCCTTGCCTTCATGATTATTGTTTCTCTAGGTGGTGTGGGTGGTTATATGCAAAAACCTTAGCTATTGGTTCTTCTTGGTAGGACTATTCAACAGGAGGTTCAATTGAGTCATTCAACTTCATAGTTTTTTTTTCCATTTTATGCCCTTCCAAGGGATTTTCTTCATGTTAATTTGTAGCTTCTTCTTCTTATTCAAGGTTGGAATTTTAATTTGATGTGTCAATAGATACCTCAATTACTTTCTCCAAGAATAAAATCCATATCATTCATATCTGAAGCATCAAATTTGAATACAACACATATTTATCCATGATAAGCTTCAAAAAATTTTAAAAATGAAAATTTTCACCCTCAATTTGTGTGTTTTAAATGTTCTTTTTAGGAACTTGTAATATTTTAGCCAATTCATTAGTGATGAAACTATATTTTCGTTGCTAAATACATTCATGAAGCTATATTATGGACTTTCCAAATGAAAATAAACTCGTAGTGCTCTCTTTATCCTTCTTCTTGGCATGAGACCAAGCATGATCTTTGCAGCAACTACAAAACATGCCATTGATCTCTATCACTCCATGCACAGCTTCGCTACTAAAACACTCTCTATCATTCACTTAGGTAAGGACATATGTGCTTTGTCTAATCAAATCTCACACTTTCGGAGCTCTACAATGATTCACAACATAATATTTATAATTTATTTTCCTTGAGGACCAGATTGACCACTAATATCACTTCAATGCATTTATAACTTTTTAGACCATATTGATCCACCATTATCACAACCAGATCAACATGTCATTAATGCAACAATCAAAAATCAATGTATTCTCACAAGGTTAGTGACCAAAGCAACACAAACTAGATTACAACTTCGATGACCAATTCAAACCTTCAATCGAAGCTATTACCTTAGGGAAATTACCATAGAAAAAGCTCGTAGTTTTAATTGTGCACACATAGGCATCACAAATGCATGTTTCTTCACATACATGACTAAATATGTGGGGTTTCCATGTTTAATCTGGGCTACGGACTTGAATTTGTCACTGCAAATCTGAGTATGTCCCCTAAGGACGTGAATTTTCCATGCTTAATCTGAGCTCATAACTAAACTTGGGGAAACTCAAAATTCTTCAGTCATAACTACAACCAAATTCTTCAAAATCTTGCTCAAGACCTCTACAACCTCCAAAACCTTTGCAACATCATGAAGACATCAAAACTCATCAATTAATCCACTTGCAAGATCATTACTCATGTTGACATAAATGCCAACACAACTAGATCCATGGTTGACATCATTGCAACCACAACTGGCTCCATGGTTGACATCAATGTCAACGTCATGCTACCAATAATCTCCCCCTTTTGGCATTGATGGCAACCTTCAACAACTCCACCAATTGATCTCCATTCCTATGTGGCTAGTTAGTATCAATCTCACTTGAGTGGTTGGCCCACTCTCTCCCTTTGACATGAATGACAAAGAGTAGTCATATCCTCACTAAAAACACCATGATGACAATATTTGAACATTGTTGGCATCAATTATTTAGCCAGTCAAATATAATAAACTACAACACATGCAAGATAATCATGAGGAAACAAGAAATTTGTTGTCTCTTGCAACTAACAAACCAACTATGCCAACGTCGTGAGCTTCTCTCACTGAACATAATCCCCTTGAACATGTACTAGGGGCTACAAACATCTTCTTCAAGCTACTGTAAAATACCTTTGTTGTTGCCTTTACCTACTTGTCACATGCAAGAGCCAACAAATTGGACCAAGACTTCAACCAACTATGACCAAATGATTATCATGAAAGTACAAGGTTTAATAAGCCTAGTAGATGGCTATAACAATGATACCCAACAATCCATACATGGCTACAACAATACACTCCATAATGCTTTGCGTAACAGAGATAAAATGACACTCCATAATGCTTTGCATAACAAAGATAAAATGATTCTTTTCAATGCATGCCTAGCACCAATATGACTTGACTAGTGGACCAAGTAATAAACATGATAGTATAAGGCTTCTTCAATGAATACAGGGCTACATCAACAAGAGTTCGTGAATAAATAAATGACTCGCTATTACGCATGGCAACCATGAGTATTTCTCCCAAATAGGATTCATACTAGGGTTACTAACAACTGATCATCATGATAAGTACAAGAAGGCCGATTTTCATGCATTTTCACTCACAAGTACAATATGAAGTTGCTACAAACAAAAATGAGTGAATACAAGAAAAATTAACATACAACCTTGAGAACCTAGCTACATGCATAACTCCCCTTAAGCTCATTATACCCTCTTTTGATTCAGATTTATGCAAGAACACAATAAAATACAAAAATAGACATAAACATAGAGATGCAGTGGAAACAACACTTCATTTTATTAAAATCAAATGACTGAAATATGCTTATAGACATAATGGAAATAAACTAGCTAGGGTGTTGGTAGCGTATATCTGAGAAGAGATGTGACAGCTACAGACCTATGAACTGTGTTACAATGAGGCTCGAGGGCCTATTTATTATTGAGAAACAATGGAGAACTCTAAATGTCCAAAAACCTAACCCTAGGAGATGAAGCGCCAAATCTATGGGCCCCATTTGGGTAAATTGGTGTTTCAACTTCTCGGGGACGTAACTTCGGCATACGATCTCCGTTTGACACGTATCATGCCTCGTTAGAAATATCTATCCAAGAAGTACAACTTTCATTGTGATAAATATTGGTCCACGGACCCATGTTGCTCCCAGTTTTCCCAAAAAACGTTGTTTAGGGCCTCAAAACGGCTCCGGAAGTTCAGGACCCGAAAAACTACTAAAAATAATAAGTTGTGTTGCAACTTAAAAACTTAATGAATTGATGGTGGGGGTTCAAATGGAATATTTGGGTGGCCACCAATATCCACCTGGATCATTAAGGCCCCAAAACGGCTCCGAGAGTGCAGGACTCGAAAACCTGCTAAAAATAGTAAGTTGTGCTAAATGTGAAAAGCTGCTAGAATTGATGGTGCGGGTCCAAATGGAATAGGTGAGTGGCCACCGATATCCACCTGGATCATTCCTCCCTCCTTTGGAAGCAATGGTCCCCATTGCGTTGAGATCCTCCATGAGATGAGGCAAATTATGTTGAATTGGGTATTAGATTTGTCAAAGATGTCATGGACCTGCGAGTAGACATGCTGGATGCGTTTAGTAATTTTGGTTTCTTTATCAGCCTCAGACAATACATGTGTGTATTTTGTATGTGTAGTTGTAGGAGGTATGGCAACATCAGGCAGAGGTGCGTCGGGGGTCAGATCAATGGAGTGCTTGTCCTGACATTGTAGAGGAACCTCTCTGAGTGAGGAGAAAATGTCCTCGTATTCCTCCATGACTTTGTCCATCTGTTGCAGCCATTTAGGGGAGCCCTGTTTCGAGGTTATGGCCACAGTATTCTTCTTTCCCTATGAGCGAGTTGTAAGGAAAATAAATTTTCTGGTTTTGGAAACAATCTTATAACAATCTTACTGCATTGTATTGCAGTAGTCAAAGAAATGATAGGAGGCAGTACTACCTCTGTTATCTTGTACAAGTTATTTCCCAAATTAATAATAACAGCACGAGGCCTAGACTCATACACAACATGTTGCCTCCACAATTGTGGTTGGCCCAATAATACATCAGCTACATCAAGAGGAGCAACATCACATAATACATCATTTGTGAATGGCTTGATGTTGTACGGAAGGCGGCACTGTTGGCAGATGCAGATATCTCTCCTTGGGTGAAGCCACCTGATGGTATACGACTGTGAGTGTGCTATGGTTGGTAGACCGAGCTGCTTCACGAGCTCTACTAAAATGAGGTTCTTTTGGATTCCGTTATCGACAAGGAATTGCAGTGGAGAACCCTTCACCCACATCTACGAATGGAAGAGGCACTCCCCCTCCTCTGGATCCTCCCTCTGGATCTTGGTGGTGGAAATAATCACACTGGGATCCACATCAATGATTTGATTCCCTTTTTCATTGCCTTTGTTTGGTTCTAACTTAGGATCAGAAAATGCATCTGATTCGGGTGCCTTTAGTTTGGCCACCAACGACTGTTTGGCCCGACACTCGTTTGTGCTATGAGTGGGGCTGTTATGAAATTCACACCACTTCCCCGTGTCCTTCTTTGGATTTGTGGTTGTTATGAGTCGTGCCGTTTTGGCCTTGCCCCTTGTTCTTCAATTTAGGGGCACCTCTCCCTGGATTCAGATTTGCAGATCCAAAGTCTCGCTTCTTCTGCTTAAATTTCTGCTCGATCTTGGCGGCATAGTGATATGTCGTGCCAAGCGATGTAATGTCGAGGAACTCCATTTCCTCCTGAATGTGTTTGTGCAGGCAACCACTGTACTTGAGCACCAAATGTCTCTCTGAATCTTTAATACCCAACTTTGTGCGCAGGATATGGAACAAATTCGTTAGTTCGTGTACATCTTGATCCCTTTGTTGCCGCAGCGTGGTCCATTGGATGTATTTGTCCTCATAGCTCCCCACGGGGTAATATTGTTCCTTGATGTTGTCTCGCAATGAATTCTAAGTGGGTGTGGCTGAGAACGGAGAGGGTTCCCCTTCGTCATCTTTCTCACAGTAGGTTTCCCACCAGTCTTTGACATGGGGAGCAGCTTTGAGGAGTGCAAAAATAATTTTTTCTCGGTCGTAGAAGTCGTGGACCGAGAAATACCCTTCCAGCAAATTTAAACATCTATCTACGACATTTGCATCTATCTGGCCTTCAAATACATGAATGTCAAATTTTACCTATACCTTGAAGGGAGTGGCGCCTCCAGAGTGGCTATTGGATGCAGTTGCGCCGTAGGTGGGCAGTCGTTGAAGGATCTGAGCAAAGTTATCCATCATCGCGTTCCTTTGTTTCTCGAGGGCCTCCTCAAGAAATATTTTGATAGGATCTCTTGCTCCCTCGTCTTTCTTTTCTTCTGCCATGGGAGGTTGTCAAGGTTTGTGAGGCTGATCTTGCAAGGGTTCAACCAGATCGAACCCTAACTCCTTATACCCTGACCGCGTTGGGGACATGCAAAGAAAAATAGAGAAAGAGAAAACCACTCTGATACCACTGATCTGGATTTATGCAGGAACGCAATAAAATACAGAAATAGACATAAACATAGAGATGCAATGGAAACAACACTTCATTTTATTAAAAGCAAATGACTAAAATATGCTTACAGACATAATGGAAATAAACTATCTAGGGTGTTGGTAGCATATCTCTGAGAAGAGATGTGACAGCTACAGACCTCTGAACTGTGTTAAAATGAGGCTCGAGGGCCTATTTATTATTTAGAAACAATGGAGAACTCTAAACGTCCAAAAACCTAACCCTAGGAGATGAAGTGCCAAATCTATGGGCCCCGTTTGGGTAAATTGGTGTTTCAACTTCCCGGGGATGTAACTTTGGCATACGATCTCCATTTGACATGTATCATACCTTGTTAGAAAGATCTACCTGAGGAGTACAACTTTCTTTGAGAGTAACATAGGTCCATGGAACCAAACCGATGTTGCTCCCGATTTTCCCAAAAAAACGTCATTTAGGGCCTCAAAACAGCTCCGGAAGTTCAGAACCCGAAAAACTGCTAAAAATAGTAAGTTATGTTGCAACTTAAAAACTGAACGAACTGATGGTGGGGGTTCAAATGGAATAGGTGGGTGGCCACCAATATCCACTTGGATCATTAAGGCCCCAAAACGGCTCCGGGAGTGCAGGACCCGAAAACCTGCTAAAAATAGTAAGTTGTGTTGAATGTGAAAAGTTGCAAGAATTGATGCTACGGGTCCAAATGGAATAGGTGGGTGGCCGCCGATATCCACCTGGATCATCTTCCCTTCTTGTTGATCCTATGGAATTGATCATGCATTTAAGCTCTCGTTCAAACCATGTTGCTATTGCTACAACTCGTACTTGTGTCTTTTATATTGCTTCCATGTGCTCCCTCTAAGGCTGTGCACCCCTCATAGCTCTTCTATAGTCTTTTATGAATATTCATAAGGTAGAAATGAAATGAAATGGGATCTAGGTTCTCCTACACGAAATCTGAAGAGGAAGAGATTGTCCTTAATACCTTGCTTCTACTCACTCTTCCCTTCAACACATACACATTGTTTGGGGTGCTTATTCCTTTGGAAATCACTCTCTTTGACTTCTTTGTTATGATGCAACACCCTTTGGAGTTGAAGATCGCTTCCTTTCCTCCATCAACCATCTAACCCACGCTCAAGATATTGTGCTTCAACCCTTCAACCAACAACACATCAGTTGCATTTGTCTTCTCATCACCGAGGCTGGGCTTTCCTTTTCCCAACACTTTAACAAGTTTATTGTCTCCAAGAATGACATGAAAATCTTTGGTCTTCCTTAAGGAGATGAAACTACTCTTGTCCCCTGACATATGATGGGAACAACCACTATCTATGTACCATTGGTCATTATGAAATTCCACACTTTACTTGCTACTCTACCTTCTTCACCCATACTATGGTAGGTTGCTTCTTTGCATGCATATTCTCCTCTTGCTTTCTACTAGGCCTACTCTTCTTTTGTTGTTGATTTTTCCTAACCTGATTTGAGAACCAAACACCTAGAAATATCTAGCCATTTCACCAAGGTTGTGATATGCAACATCTCACATGAATGATATAGGAGGAAAGAGGATCAAATTTCCTAATAAACATGTTAGATCTTTGCTTTTCATAGGTCATGCTACCACTCCTTACACAAGATCTGCAATGAATTTACTTGTGTCTAAACATGTTACATGATATTTAATAACCATTAAAAGCACTTCCATACCTGATGGTTGTTGGTCCCTTCCGCTACCCAAATTTTTGCATATTTTGTGTAACACCCTCTTCCCATATCTACCCAAGTAACCATCCAACCGGGGTAAACATGCAACAAGAGGCTAATAATATGAGATTCAACCTCATAAGTGACCTTAAGGAAGTGGAACCGATGGAAACCTAACAACCATACCTTACACTGCATCAACAACACCTCCAAGAGGTAACCCAACCTCCCAGACCCCTGAACCCTGAAGGGGGACTTATTTTTGACCAATTTAAGCCTTATCCGTAGGCATGTAAGGGCAAGGGAGTGGCTAGCAACCTATACCCCAAAGCATGCCAAGGAAAGGTCATGACCAGGGCCCCAAAAAGTTAGTTCTGTGCCTGCAAATCTAAGATTCGTGCCACCTTTTTAGCCCTAGATTCCAGGTCACTGCCCAAAACTTCATGAAAGTTTAGGAGAGGTTAAATCACATTAAAAAAAAGGTATGGAAGCAATCAAATCATAAAAAACTCATTTGGGCCCTCCTAGACATGACAGGAATTTCGTCAAGCATGTCACAAACATTGCATCTACAGGTTTAAACATCAGATTTAAACATAGGGGTCTCATACTTGTCTGAGAATCGCTAAGAAGCATTTCTCCCTTACGGCATTAGTTGCAATACAATATATTTGACCATAGATACATTGTGCATTCATTTACAAGTAAAAACATGGATAGAGCCATACATCATCACTGATAAAATACATGCTTATAACCAACATAATAACAATAGAAATACCATGGATACGACAAAAATATAATTGATCTGAAAGGACTGTATTAGTTTCGTTGTGCTAAGTGTCTTTTCAGTTTATAAACATGTGCATACTTGTGTCATTATTTTTCTTGAGGATTTTAACCATGAATTTTGGATGATTTTAGTGAATTAGAAGCATGAAATAAGCACAAATAACACTGAACAACAGTGCAAAATAGAGAAATAAGTCACCACATGACATTTACACAGCAGGCATGATGAAGTAGTTCACCCCTCCTGGGCTACATCTGCTGGCCCAGCTCCCAATGGCATGGTCATCTTTCATTATGATCAAAATTTTGCAAATACATGTAGTTATAGACCTCTAATGGTTATTTTCTCTGCACCAATGGCTCCATAATGCTCCAATTAGTCTAGATTGACTCTTCATTCACTCAGAATGGGCAAAAATTGAGCCTCCAACTCATTTTCCCAGTAACACCTAGAAAAGCTCCACTAATTGTGGAGAACTCCACTTAATTGGAGTTAGTTTGGAATTTTCCGCACAAAATTAGCGCGCTCTAAATTTTCCGCTGAAATAGCTGCAGCATTAAACTTGGGCGGTTAGGGGTGGCCACATGCCAACCCCCGTTCCGCAGTTACCGCGACGCTTGGCGGAACCGTAACACAAACCACAATTTACAAAGAGGAAACTCTGGTTGGAGTGGTGTTAGCTAATGGTCGGATTAAACCACGCGGAAACATCGCGATATACCATGGCATGTGATAAGTCAAAACTGTTAGAATTAATGTCACAGAGTTTACAACTGTTGGAGGTTGCTGGTGGTTGAAGTTTATGTCACGGTTTATTGCATTGACATGTGATAGCCCACAGGGGACTGCTAGCGGGTTGGGATCGTCGACGGTCCCCAACCCCCAATACTATATTGCATAAACTTTAATTAAAACTCGTGACGTAGTATTGTTAATAACTAATCTATAGCGCGGGTGGTGTGGTAGGTGGTTGCTCTACTAGAGGTCGCGGGGTCAAGCCCTGCGGACCTCCATAAAATTTTAATTCACCACCCTGGGGACACGTGGTGGCCTCAGGGTTGGCCATGTGTCACCCTTTGATTGGCTCTCATACCATAACGTACAACCCACCAACAAATCATAGTGTGCCACTTGTCAGCCTAGGATTGGTTTTGAGGAATGGAATGTTCCTCATAATATTCCTTTTGTTGACTGTGAAATCCACCTTGTTGACTCGGCATTCCAGTCAACCTTGTCGCAAAATTTAGTTGTTTGGGAATTTGATTAGAACGCGATATCTCCCTCATACGACATCGGTTTTTTGAACTGTTCACAGCACCGGAATCATGAAGATGAGATCTACGCAACAATCATGGTTTCAACCCAATCCTCTAACTTTCAATTTTGAGAAAAATTTATGAACTCCTGATCACTCCTTCCCATTGGGAAGCTTTTGGACTCTAGAAGGCTTGATTACCTATTCAGTAGATGAGGGTACAACTCCCTCACCTTTCCAATCTCCATCCACTTTTTCTTGCTTGGTTTAGTTCCCTTGAGTCCAACTCGAAGGTAGTCAACACTCCCCTCTTGGATGCTCTTGTCCTCCTCTCAAGATTTGTATCTTCCTTGAGCTCATCCAGAAATTTTGGCGAAAAATATTCAATAGAAGGCAGTTGAACATCACTTCCTTGATCATCGATCAAAGGCGGCTCATACAAACATAAGTTTTCAACATTAAGAACTGAATACATTTGCATATATGAAGGCAATTCAAGTTGAAATGCATTGTTACCAACTTGCTTTATGATCTTGAATGGACCATAGTGAATGGGATTGATCTTTTTACCTTCCCCTTGCATCCTTTCTTTGCTAATGTGCAACCATACCTCATCTCCCTCTTGAAACTTGTGATTAACTCTATGTTTGTCATGCCTCTCTTTGTATTTGCTTTAGTGATTATCCTTGCAAAGATGAATTCTAATGGTGATTTTGGAAAAATATCCAAGCATACTTCAAAATGTGGTATCTTACATTGAAAGAGTGCTGTTCATAGATTGTGGCGTCTTTGAATGTAATGTAGTTGCTCATCCCACAACTTAGGATGTTTGGTACAATATCCTCTCAATAGATGCACAACGGTTCTATTCACCACCTCGGTTTGTCCATTAGTTTGGGGATGAAAAGCAATATTCTTTTTCAACTTGGTGTCCATCATACTCCAAAGATTGGACCAAAAATTCCTAATGAACCTGGAATCTCTGTCACTAGCAATAAAATTTGGAAATCCATAATGAACCCATACATGTTGAAAATAAAGTTTAGTATTTTTTTCAACAGTAATGGTTTTCTTACATGGCATAAGTATACACATTTGATTGAATCTATCCACAACTACCTAAAGATAATCATGTTGTTTTCTTGACATAGGTAGACCTCCAACAAAGTCCATGGAGACACTCTCCCATGGCCTTGATGGTACTGGTAGTGGCGTGTACAACCCAAGCTTCATATTACTAGGATTTCTTGTTGCACACATAGAACAACCTCTTATAGAACACGACACACTATCTATCATGCGAGGCCAATAGTAATACCTCTATAGATGTGCCACTGTTTTTCTTACCCCAAAGTGTCCATCAATAAGAGATGAATGAGCTTCTCTCATGACACTTAGCCTCTCTCCTTGTGGTATACACATCTTGCCCAAATGAAACAACAAATTGCTATGCATGTGATAATCTTTTTCTTCAACTTGATTCCCTTCACTCAAACTAGCATACACGTCTTGAAAATCAACATCATGTGCATATTGTTCTATGTAACTCTCATGTACAATAGAATCATTTTTTAGTAAAGTAGATGCACTAATGATTGGTATTGAAAGCATATCAACAACTTTATTTAAAATACCTTTCTTGTACCTTATAACCAAGTGAAACTGTTGAAGAAATCCCTTCCACCTGAAATGTCTTGATTGCTGCAATTTTGTTTGCGACTGCAAGTACTGTAATGGTTGGTGATCGGTATGCACAATCGTCTCTTTACCCATCAAGTAGTGTTTCCACTTCTTGACGCTTTGTACCAACACATATAGTTCTTTGTCATATGTAGGATAATTAGTTACAACACCATTGAATGTTTCAGAATGAAAAGCAATAGGATTACCATGCTGCAAAAGAACTGCGCCCATGGCATAATCACTAGCATCAGTTTGAATCTTGAATGGATGTCTCAAATTTGGTAATGAAAGGACTGGAGCTGAACTGATCTTGTATTTTAAAGCTTAGAAATATTGCTATTGTTTTCCTCCCCATTGGAAGCCTTTCTTCACAGTTGTCACTGCATGCATAGGAGCTGCAATGGCAGAAAAGTTAGCAATAAAATTTCTCCAATATTGAGCTACACCTAAGAAACTTCTTACCTCGGTTACTATTTTGGATGTGGGCTAATTCACAATGGCTTCCACTTTAGAATGATCAATTCTCAACTATTCTCCTCCTACAATGTGTCCAAAATAAACCAAAGAAGTCTTTCCAAACTCACACTTCGACATCTTAAGAAACAATTTCTCTTTATTCAAAACATCAAGCACTCTATTCACATGCAAGACATGTTCTTCTCCTGTATTGCTGAAAATCAATATGTCATCTAAGTACATAATCACAAATTCATCAAGGAATGGACGCAAAACACTATCCATAACACGCATGAAAGTTGTTGATGCATTATACAAACCAAATGGCATTACTAACCACTCAAAGAGTCCTTTTTTGGTTTTGAATGTAGTTTTCCATATGTCACTTTATGTAATTCTTACTTGATATCCACTTCATAAATCTAACTTAGTGAAAAAAATTTCTTCTTTCAGCTGATCAAGAAAATCATCTATCCTTGGGAGTGGGTATCGATTCTTTACCGTTATCTTGTTCAAAGCTCTGAAGTCTACACACATGCGCCAAGTCCCATCTTTCTTTGGAATCAAGACTATGGGTGAACTGCATGGTGAGGTGCTTGGCCTTATGATTCCTTTTTCCAGAATCTCCTTGATTTTCCTCTTTATTTCAACATTCTCCATTATCAACATGTGATACATGCCGATGTTTGGAAGAGGACAATCTTGCTGCAACTGAATCTCATGTTGAATCTCCCTTTTTGGAGGCAATCCTATTGGCTCCTGAAACATCTCATGATGTGCATCAACTACATAACATAAATATGATTTCAACTTACGATCACATCCCTCAAATGATTCATGACTAACATCAGCTTTAGGCGTAATCATTAGAAGAAAAAAATTCTTACTTGAATTCACCAGCCTCTTTACCTGTCCAGCATTTACCATAGCAATGTTTGTCTTCTTGCGATGTGCTCTAACAATGTACTCCTTGCCATCCTTGAATAAATGGTATTTGTTCTCATGGCGATGGAAGATCGATTTCCTGTCATACAAGTAAGGAATCCCCAAAACAATACCTGTTATGTCAAGCAGAACCACATCTAATTCAATTGTGTCAACAAAATGTGTAGTGATTGCAAACCACAATATACACTTATTTGAAACCTGTAAATTTGCATGCTTACAAATCCAACCAAGTGGATATGGTTTTGGATGTGGTATGGTATCAAGGTTAAGTTTCTTGACCAAGTCTTCAGAGATTAAGTTTGTTTGTGACCAACTGTCAAACAATGTGTCAATCTTGGTATGTTTGGATATGACCCTCACATGAAACAATTCAATTCTTTCTTCTTCATTTGGAGCATGTATGTGATAGTTTGATGTACTAGTACTGGGTTTAGTTTCAATTTCTTTCCCCTTCATGTTATTCAATCCCATGGTTGTAATCTTGGATTCATCACTTGAATCCTCTCCTAAATCATGTTGAGTTGTAGTTGTAGTTTTCTATTTCCCTTTGTTGTTGTATTTCTTAGGCCTCATTTCAGGATGTAATTTCCAACAATAATTTTCATCATGGCCTTCTTTTGAACAATTTTTACAAACCAATTTTTCTCCCTCTTTCTTAACAGATGCATTCTTTTTTATTTTACCTTTTGAGGTCTTCTCCTTGTTTTTACCCTTAAAATGTTTCTTCCTACCCTCTTCAGAAATGTTCTTCCCTCTATCTTCTAGATGTGTGGCCTGAACACGTACTTCATCTAGACTTGTGGGGTTAAACATGAGGATAATATGTTTTAAGTAGCTATGTAAGCCTCCTATGTACTTGAGCAAAGTATCTTGGTTCTGCAAATCTACCCCTAATAATAGAGCTCTTCTCCTAAATTATTGGGTGTATTATTGCACATTTTGTCCCTTCAATTGCCTAAAGTTTTGCCAGTTCATTATGGATTTCTGCATATGAACTAATGGATAAAAATTTTGTTTTATAGTAGTAATGAAATAAGTCCATTATAGAATAATATTACCATGCTTCTTGATCTCCTCCTTTGTCTTGGCTTCCCACCAAACAAGTGATGCACCTTCCATTCTCAATGAAGCTAATTGGATTTTGGTATAATCATCTTGAAGGTTCTGGATTCTCAAATAGACCTCCAATTTCCTAATCCAATTATGAAGATTTTCTGAATTGACTTCACCATTAAACATTGGCAATTAAAACTTAACATCAAGTTTAAAAAAAATACTTTTACCAGTGTTATTTGACTTGTGTGGCTAATGTACTGAAGATGAAGTAGAGGATGATGATGATGAGGGTGAGGATGATGGCCCTCCATTGCCTCCATTTCCTCCATTTCCCTTCTTTGAATGATCTTCATCATTGTGACCTCCTGAAGATCCCTGTCCTTCCTTGTGAAGTTTGGATCCTTCTCCTTCCAGTCTCTCATTCCTTTCTTGATAAAGGATTCTAACCATCTTAGTCGTGTCAAGGAATGCCTTCCTGAACACTCTTTCTTCCTCTTTGGGATCAAATTCTTCATGGATTTATCCTTCCTCATGAGCCATGCTTATAGTAGCTTTTGCTTCCTTAGGAGGTGAACTAGGTGGTGGCGATTGTGGAAATCTTGCTCTCCTTTGATTTGGCTCTTCTTGAGACCCTTCTACTCCCACCAATTTTCCTTCTCCTCTTTTGAGCTTGAGCCTAGTAAGCATCTAAAAAATTGCAAACCGTTAAACAATTCTTTGCACAAAACAACACCAGAGATTAAACTTGGCTCCAATACCAATCTGATCTGAAAGGACTATATTAGTTTTTATTTGCTAAGTGTTTTTTTTAGTATGTGCATACTTGTGCCATTATTTTGCTTTAGGATTGAGGATTTTAACCATGAATTGTAGATGATTTTAGTGAATTAGAAGCATGAAATAAGCACAAATAACACTTAACAACAATGCAAAACAGAGAAATAAGTCACCACATAAAATTTACACAACAGGCATGATGAAGCAGTTCCCCCCTCTTGGGCTACATTTGCTGGAACAACTCCCAATGACATTTCCATATTTCATTATGCTCAAAATTTTGCAAATACATGTAGTTATAGGCCTCTAATGGCTATTTTCTCTGCACCAGTGGCTCTAGAATGCTCCAATTAGTCTAGATTGACTCTTCATTCACTCATAATGGGAGAAAATTGAGCCTCCAACTCATTTTCCTAGTAACACTTAGAAAAGCTCCACTAATTGTGGAGAACTCCACTTAACTGGAGTTAGTTTGGCATTTTCCGCACAAAATTAGCGCACTCTAAATTTTCCACCAAAATAGCTGCAACATTAAACTTGGGCGGTTAGGGGTGGCCACATGCCAACCCCCATTCCGTGGTTAGCGCGACGGTTGGTGGAACCATAGTGCAAACCACATTTTACAAAGCGGAAACTCCGGTTGGAGTGGTGTTAGCTAACGGTCAGAGTAAACCACGCGGAAACATCGCAATAGACGATGCCATGTGATAAGTCGAAACCGTTAGAATTAATGTCGCAGAGTTTACAACTGTCGAAGGTTGCTAGGGGTTGAAGTTTATGTCATGGTTTATTGCATTGACATGTGATAGCCCACGGGGGACAGTTGGTGGGTTGGGACTGTTGACAGTCCCCAACCCCCAATATTATATTGCATAAACTTTAATTAAAACCCGTGACATATTATTGGTAAGAACTAATGTATAGCGCAGGTGGTGTGGCGGGTAGTTTCTCTACTGGAGGTCGTGGGGTCGAACCCTACAGACCTCCATAAAATTTTAATTCACCACCCCGGGGACATGTGGCAGCCTCAGGGTTGGCCACTTGTCACCCTTTGATTGGATCTCATACCACAATGTACAAACCACCAACAAATCATAACGCGCCACTTGTTAGCCTAGGATTGGTTATAAGGAATGGAATATTCCTCAGAATATTCATTTTTCTGACTGTGCACCCTCCATGCTGACTGGGCATCCTAGTCAACCCTGTCGCAAAATTTAGTTATTTGGGAATTCGATAAGAACACGATATATCCCTCATACGAAATCGATTTTTCGAACCATTTGTGGCGCCAAAATCAAGAAGACGAGATCTACGCAACCATCTGGGTTTCAACCCAATCCTGTAACTTTCAATTTTGAGAAAAATTTATCAACTCCCGATCAATAATCCACATAATAACCAATACATTTTCATACCAAATACCAAAGGAATGAGCTTCTCATTAATGAGTGTAAAAACCAACTAGAGATGGGACTTCCACGTTCCACCTGACCATAGATTGGTTGAGCCAAATCTCTCTTCAGCCAATCACCCCTGTGCCATATTCCAAGCATGAATGTGGGACTCAAACTGAAAGAACCAACAGGGGCATCCTGAGGCTAAACAACCTCACCTTCATCAATCATAAACCAAGATTTATCGTGATCTACACCTGATCACTAGGCCAACACAAGAATGGATATCATTGGTTTCTCTCTGCATAAACCGCACAAAATTTTCCTATCTCCTAGTCTCTTAGGCTTTACCGCAACCCACAATATGAATCATGGGTCACTAAGCCCTAAACCAAGACATACTCTCCAGGCTTTACCTCAATCCCAAACCCGGGATTCCTAGGCCTGAAATGGAGAGAAAACCACCACCTCTGCGGCTTTACCGCAACCCATAGTCTGAATCAGGGGTCACTAGGCCCTAAACCGAGGCAACAAATGAACTGGTTCTATAATCATTCAGAGATTCACCTCATCCAGATTCGAATCCATCCAATAATCCATCTAAACCAAAACATGAGAACTCCACAACACCCTGGCTATCCAGAAATGGAAAGGCTAGGCTGAATGCACTGTCACACCTGGAAAAAACCCATACTAAGACAAAAAAGAACCACATGAAATACAATGCATGCAAAATCTAGCAAGGAAATAATACATGCAAATAAATACCTCCAAATAATCTCGCTATAACTGCTTCATTCCTGCCTCCTTGCTTGCTTTCTCCTACTTATTTCTTTCTTGCCTTTCTTGCTCCAATGCCAAAGCGCTCCAAAAAATATAAGTGTCCAAGAGTGAGTGAGAGAGAGAGAGAGAATAATGAGAGAGCTCCAAAAATTTCGCTGACAAAAGGTACCAACTGATCCTCATAAGCCTTTTTATAGGAGAGGCCTCTATTTTCTTCATTTTCCTTCATTTTCCTCCATTTTCCTCCTCACATGTTGTTACACTAAAATTTATCACCATGATTGTCAATTTAGATATCTCGCCATATGATGGAGTGTCGCAAGTGAATCCCCTATGAAGCTTGAAGTAAAACAACACTAGGGACAAAAGGAATTTTGGTTTTCGCTGCTTAAAACCCATTTTTGAGCATCTGCATAGTTTTCCTAAACAAAACCCATGCATGCACAATTTATTCCACAGTAAACTGTGAAAATATGCACAGTTTCTTCCACTATAAAATGTGTAGGTCTATTCACGCAGGTAAAAATAAAAATAAAATAAGTTCTAGAAGCTTTGGTTGAGGAATCTTATCTAAATTATAAACCTTGAACCACTACATACCTACGCCTCATCCCTTGGTACATGGAACTAGTCTCCTTTTCTTAAGGATCACATCCATTGAGAAGAGGCACTAGAAACCTCCTCATCCTTCCTATAAATTGAGCATAGGACTAAAGGAATGGGAGACTTGGATTTGTAAACTCATGTTGTTGGTTTTGGTTTGAAGAGCTTGTCATCAAGGGAATGAAAGGAGACCATTGGAAGAGGCTTGTGACATCAAGGAAACTAGTTTGTAAGATTGTTTCCCTTTCAATTCAATACAAAGTAATTGTTCTTTCCTAATTGCGTATATTTTTATGTTGTTTGCGAGATTCCTTGATCACTCGCATGGTTTATAACTGATTATTGATTCAATTATATGTTGTATTCTAGATTAAGGATTTCATTTACCTTTTCTTTCATATGTGAGATGTTTAGATCCCTTTGAATGTTTTTGTCTATGCATATCTCTTTTTGAGAATCATGGAGAAGCTATGGAAAGAATTTAGAAAGCATCCAAGGTATTGAAGGAAAGATAGTTGTAGAAAGCACTGAAAGGACTTCTACAATCACTTCGTTAATAGGTAAGTGATCCTTCACTTACTACATGTTTCATGTTTTGGTTATAGACTAAGGAAAGAGCTATTGTTTTGTATGTTTGTTTCTAGTTTTCCTTTAGGATTCTAGGGAGATCGCTCTTGTTTGCAAGAGGGATTTATCCAGGGAAAAAATTGGCGACCATACTGGGGAACGAGAGTTCTCCTTTGTGTCCTTTTGTGACCTTTGATGCCTTTAGACCCTTTTAAGAATTGAAATTTCTAGTTTGAGACCTTTTTTTTTTCTTAAATTTCTCGATCTGCACGGTTTATATTTAGGATCAGAGTGCATATATGCACACTTAGCCTTTAGCAACAATGCACATATGCATTGGATTTCATTGATTTCTTGTGCAACCCTATATTTTTTTTGAAAAAAATAGGGTTTCTCTGATTTAAGTCGAGATTTTTGTTTTTGTGATCCTATTAGCTTCTTTACAGTCTCATTAAGTCTCTGTTAAGTTGATTGGGTGTTTTGAATTTTATTTTTTGAGAAATTCTTGATTTGATTTCCTTTGGCCATTACTCCAAGGTTTGTCTAGTTTCTTAATGATTTTTGCATATTTTTTCTTATGTTTTTGCAAAAAAAAAATCCCAAGTGAATCCCCTATGAAGCTTGAAGTAAAACAATACTAGAGACAAAAGGAATTTTGGTTTTCACTGCTTAAAACCCCTTTTTGAGCATCTGTGTAGTTTTCCTAAACAAAAACTGCGCATGCGGAGTTTCTTCCACTATAAAAATGTGCAGATTTGTGCAGTTTCTTCCACTATAAACTGCGCAGGTTTGTTCATGTAGGTACAAATAAAAAATTAAGTTCTAGAAGCTTTGGTTGAGGAATCCTATCCAAATTAGAAACCTTGAAACCACTACATACCTGTGTCTCATCCCTTGGTACATGGAACTAATATCATGTTCTTAAGGATCATATCTCTTGAGAATAGGAACTAGAAACCTCCTCATCCTTCTTATAGATTGAACATAGGACTAATGGAATGGGATACTTAGATTTGTAAACTCATGTTGTTGGTTTTCGTTTGAAGAGATTGTCATCAAGGGAAGGAAAGGAGACCATTGGAAGAGGCTTGTGACATCAAGGCAACCAGGTTGTAAGCTTCTTTCCCTTTCAATTCAATATAAAGTAATTGTTCTTTCTGTGGGATTCCTTGATCACTCGCATGGTTTATAACTGATTATTGATTCAATTATATGTTGTTTGCTAGATTAAGGGTTTCATTTACCCTTTCTTTCATATGTGAGATGCTTTGATCCCTTTGAATGTTTTTGTCTATGCAGATCTCTTTTGGATCATCATGGAGAATTTATGCAAAGAATTCAGAAAGCATCTAAGGTATGGAAGGAAAGTTGGTTGTAGAAAGCGCTGAAAGGACTTCTACAAGCACTTCTTTAATAGGTAAGTGATCCTTTGCATACTACATGTTTTGGTTATAGGCTAAGGAAAGAGTTATTGTTTTGTTTGTTTGTTTATAGTTTTCCTTTAGGATTCTAGGGAGATCTCTCTTGTTCGAAAGAGGGATTAGTCCGGGTAACAAATTAGCGACCATAATGGGGAACGAGAGCTCTCCTTTGTGTTCTTTTATGACCATTGATGCCGTTAGACCCTTTTAAGAAATGAAATTTCTGGTTTGAGACCTTTATTTTTTTTTTTTTTTTTAATTTTATCGATATGTGTCGTTTTTGTTTAGAAACAGAGCACAGATCTGCGCACTTAGACTTTAGCAACAGTGCGCACACACACTGGATTACATTTATTTCCTACGCAACCCTGTAAATTTTTTGAAAAATTTAGGGTTTCTCTGATTTAAGTCCATATTTTTGTTTTTGTGATCCTCTTAGCTTGTTTATAGTCTCATTAAGTCTCTGTTAAGTTGATTGGGTATTTTGAATTTTCTTTTTTGAGAAATTCTTAATTTGATTTCCTTTGGTCATTACTCCGAGGTTTGTCTCAGTTTCTTAGTGATTTTTGCATATTTTTGCTTTCATTTTTGCAAAAACAAATCCAAAGTGAAACCCCTATGAAGCTTGAAGTAAAACAACACTAGGGACAAAAGTAATTTTGGTTTTCACTACCTAAAACCCCTTTTTGAGCATCTGCGCAGTTTTCTTGAACAAAACCCGTGCATGCGTAGTTTCTTCCACTGTAAACTGTGCAGATCTGCACAATTTCTTCCATTATAAAATGCGCAGGTTTGTTCACGCATGTACAAATAAAAAATTAAGCTCTAGAAGATTTGGTTGAGGAATATTATCCAAATTAGAAACCTCGAACCACTATATACCTATGCCTCATCCCTTGGTACATGAAAATAATCACATTTTCTTAAGGATCATATCCCTTGAGAAGAGGAACTAGAAACCTCCTCATCCTTCCTATAAATTGAGCATATGACTAAAATAATGGGAGACTTGGATTTGTAAACTCATGCTGTGGGTTTTGGTCTAAAGAGCTTGTCATCAAGGGAAGGAAAGTAGACCATTGGAAGAGGCTTGTGACATCAAGCCAACTAGGTTGTAAGCTTGTTTCCCTTTCAATTCAATACACAATAATTTTTATTTCCTAATTGTGCCTATTTTTTATTTTATTTGCAAGATTCCTTGATCACTCGCATGGTTTATAACTGATTATTGATTCAATTATATGTTGTTTGCTAGATTAAGGATTTAGTTTACCTTTTATTTCATATGCGAGATGCTTTGATCCCTTCGAATGTTTTTTTTTATTTTTTTATTTTTTATTTTTTATGTAGATCTCTTTTGGAGCATCATGGAGAAGCTGCGAAAAGAATTCGGAAAGAATCTAAGGTATTGAATTAAAGCTCATTGTAGAAAGCACTGAAAGGACTTCTACAAGCAATTCGTTAACATGTAGGTGATCCTTCACAGACTACATGTTTCATGTTTTAATTATAGGCTAATGAAAGAGCTATTTCTTTGTCTGTTTATTTCTAGGTTTCCTTTAGGATTCTAGGGAAATCGCTCTTATCCGCAAGAGGGGTTTATCTGAGTAACAAATTGGCGACCATACTGGGGAACGAGATTTCTCCTTTGTGTCCTTTTGTGACCTTTGACGCCTTTAGACCCTTTTAAGAATTAAAATTTCTAGTTTGAGACCTTTATTTTTTATTTTTTCTTAATTTGCTCGATCTATGTTGTTTCTGTTATCACTTTGCTAGATTCCCAAGGCTGAAGAAGGAATCCCAACAGAGGTAACCACAAACCAAAATTTTGGCTTGGTAGCTAGCCCTATCAAGTCGAAGAGGGCTCTCTCCACAAGGTCACAGCCAAGAGGGCTGGAGGAATTAGGGTTTTTAGGCTAGATATGAGTGCAAGGGTTGTTTTGATTTGATTGGGTTGGGTTTCACTGGATGAAGATATTAGGTCAAGGGAACTAGGTCAGGGAAAATGAGATAGGGTTACAGGGATTCAATGGGGAAAGGTAGGCATGAGGTTTAGAACTTTAAAGATGATTGTGATGAGATGGTTTTAAGACTGATGAGAAGCTAGGAAGAGCATGGGAGATTTATTCTTCTTAAAGAGAGGAAAATGGACAAATTATGATATCTTTCCCAAAATAGAGCACGAGAAAGCATGTGTTCTGCCTATCAACTTGAAATAAATCATGCAATAGAGATGTAATGAACATGAATACAATACATTCTAACATATGTAACTAATAAAAAACAATGATAACATCATACCACATGTATCCCAAAAAATAGATGCAACTCTTCTTTATTAACTGGCCAAACTGAGTACAATAGTTCCTTGATCAACAAGCTAACATCCAAACTGATTCCAACCCTTTATAAGAGTGAAGAAAGGGACTAAATAGACATCAAAACTGCATTCACTCATCCTCAGGGGTTGAATCCATGAGGTGAGGAATATATCCACAAAATACTGAACTGAAAGCTGAAGTGTAGGATGGTCCAACTGACTCATTCTTAATTACATTAAAACTGATTCATTTTGACTCAATGATAACTTTTACCTAATGAATCTACCCCTAGGTAAATAATCCATAACATAATTACATTTATCATCATTAATTATAGAGGCAGAAACATGATTTTCTGAAGAAAATTCAAAATTTCAGAGAAAGTTCAATAATATCAGCAAATGGTCATTTGTGCCCTCCTTGTGTCATTTGTGCCCTGGAAGTGTCATTTGCGCCCTCCATGTTCAATGCCACTTTTGGCTAACTCGTAGGTGTCCAAATCAGGTCCAATATGGCTTGTTGGAAAGCCCTTCCAATCATCTTTTTGAATATGCCTCCAGTTTCCAAAATGAAGGTCATTTTCCCCCTCAAAAGGTCATTCTCCTAAGACTGGTATTTGTTCAGTGCCTAGGTCAAAAAAGGGGCAGAAAGGTGATTTTTAGGTATTTTTTTGGCCTTTTCACTTGTCAAATATGCAAATCAAGGCTGTAAACATGGTTTTCTGGAATGCATTTGTATTTAGGAATCCAATGGTAGTCTTATTTCCCTCAAAAAGTACCCCAAACATTTGTGTAGCGCCTAGGGCGTTGCGCAAATGACTAGGGCTACCATCAGTGAATCAATTTTTTGCATGACCTAATGGAATGATAAAAAAAATCTTGAGTGGGACCCCTAAAATGAATATGAAAGAGTGATTTTGATCACTGATCACAGAATGCAAATTCTAACACTAACATCAGCCTTATTGGGGATGTCATCTCCTTATAGGTGTCAAGAACACCGTAGACCAAGTGCCTAACCATTGGGCCAATACGGTAAAAAACAACTCAAACTGAAATGCAGGACTAAATACTGACAACTCAATGGCACAAACTGACTTTGAAACTGTCTGAAAATAAAAAAAACTTACTAAAATTATTGATGGCAGCATATCATCGAGACTTGAGGGGTTCAAATCCCGATGACAACCACCTGTCTGTTTGAAATAATATGTACAATCAGGCGATATCAAAATGCCAATGTAACCAATCAAGAAAATGCCTCCTTGATTGATTCTCCCAATCAGATTCTCTGGACAACAAAAAATATTTACAATTTTGTAGCCAAAAACAAAGCTGACAATGATCTCCATCATCACTGAATACTACAATAATTACCTTCATTACTGGATGCAATAAACTTGCCACTAGATCTTGAAAAACATGAAAATTTACCTCTTGCTGATCTAGAAGAAACAAGGTACCTTTTTCTCTTGATTCTGATCTCTCTTCATAATGTACCTCAACAAGAGTGTTTTCCTGGTCGTCAAAAACTTTTGAACAAGTAGGTGAGTAAATTTATTCTTGAAATAAAAATTCTAAACATGAAACATGAGAAGAAAAATCTAAATGACAGTCCTCAATGTGCTGGTCCTCTACAATTTGAATACATTGTTGATCATCTTCATATGACATGGAAATCACATTGTCATGTTTGTCATCACACTCATCAATCATAAGAAGGAAAACTTCAGATTGTTCGTGAAAGTCAAAACTGATATTCCTATCATTTACCACATAATCATCTGAAGAATATTTTCCACTTACTTGAACAAAGATCCCATCTTGTTTTTCAGAAAAGGACTGGATTACCTCCTCTTGAAGACTTTGTTTTTATGGGATGAGAACACTTAGGTCAATAAATTTGTTTTCTTCATTCGAGGTGATATCAACAATAGAGCTCTCCTTCATGGGATCCAGAACAACATACTCTTCATCATCACAATCTAAATCTAGATTTGGAAAATCCAACTTGACTTTATCACATTCTAAAATTGGAACTTGATTTTGTTGCATACCATCTTCTGTTGCAAATAGATCTGAAATAATACCTTGTCTTCCATCATTTTCAACTATACAAATACCTTCAACCTACTGCAAACTTTCTTGAGCATCTTGATAAGTATCCTCTAAGATTTGTTTATGTTGCTGAAATGGATTTTCATATAGGGCTTCCATGATCTCATCGTCCATGAATTCATCATCTTCATAAACTTTCTCAGGATTTTCAATAAAACTATCAACATGTTTACAGCAGTTCTAAACTAATATTAAGGGTGGACAAGATTCTTTATACCTTTTAAAGAACATGGTATGAAAATCCTTTAAACAATAAATACAAGCAGGCGACAAACTTTCATACCAAGATCGAGCTTCACCTTCCAGAGTGGCCATGAATATCTTCATCAAGTAGTCTTCAGGAAAATCAATCTTTAATCTACGCACATGCATGTGAAATCTCACCAGATGAAGAGCAACATCATTACCTTTCACATTTTTGAACTTTGGAAGATATGTCATCCAATTAACTTGAGGCATGCTGTTCAAAAAACCAGGTATGTGATCTCGGCTCATGGGAACATACCTTCAAGCAATTGAATCCATTTTGACAACAGTGAAGTAACCAATAAGTTCTTTATAAACCCGGTTCTTGAACAATGGAGTTGCCATGATAATTCTGAACCTTGGGATTCTTCGACACTGGAGTCGCTAGCTGAATGATGTACAAACTTCTTATACCTGATTGTTGTTCGCCATCAACAATCAAATCTAATATTTGTCGTTCTTTCCTAGGGAAGATTTGATCTTTTGATCCCCGACAATGGCGCCAGAATGTTATCACTCCGCCAGATTCCCAAGGCTGAAGAAGGAATCCAAACATAGGTAACCACATACCAAAATTTTGGCTTGGTAGCTAGCCCTACGAAGTCGGAGAGGGCTTTCTCCACAAGGTCACAACCAAGATTGCTAGAGGAATTAGGGTTTTTAGGCTAGATATGAGTGCAGGGGTTGTTTTGATTTGATTGGGTAGGGTTTCACTGGATGAAGATATTAGGTCAAGGGAGCTAGGTCGGGGAAAATGAGATAGGATTGCAGAGATCCAATGGGGAAAGGTAGGCATAAGGCTTAGCACTTTAAATATGATTGTGATGAGATGATTTTAAGACTGATGAGAAGATAGGAAGAGCATGGGAGATGTATTCTTCCTAAATAGAGGAAAATGGACAACTTATGATATCTTTCCCAAAACAGAGCATGAGCAAGCATGTGTTCTGCCTATCAACTTGAAATAAATCATACAATAGAGATGTAATGAACATGAAGACAGTACATTCTAACATATGAAACTGAAGAAAAAACAATGATAAACATCATACCACATGTATCCCAAAAATAGTTGCAACTCTTCTTTATTAACTGGCCAAACTGAGTACAATAGTTCCTTGATCAACAAGCTAACATCCAAACTGATTCCAACCCTTGTTAAGAGTGAAGAAAGGGACTAAATAGACATGAAAAATGTAGAAAATTATATAACTGATATGTTATATCTGAGATTCTCCTGATCACACACTATTTGACTTCATGCACAATACATAATCTCTTCTACCATTGATCATTAATTGCGGAAAAAAAACAATCGCATGCGCACATTAAAACCATAAACATTCACACATATGAACACAGTATTTTAATGGGAAATATTAAAGCTGAAAACCCCCAACTATCTGTATATTATATTTCATAGAGATCATGTAACAATCATTATACAAAGCTCCTCACAAGCTCTCAGTACAATCTCCAATTGCTACACACTAATCAGGTCCGATCTAACAAAACACATGCTCCAATATCTGCCACATGCTAGCCTGCCTCTACTGTGCAATCACTGCTGAAGAATGGCTCTGAATGAACTCGAATTGGTCCAGCCTTGCTCACGCAATCCTCATTGGCATCTCCAACCACTGTGTGTTGCAAATCATGCAACACTATAGTCACAACTGATAGTCACACTGCTCTTTCACCTACCTCTTCACCGGTCTCCACTGAAACTGTCCATGCACTGTAGTTAACTGATGTATTCTTTAGTTGATTATTGAGTTAATAATTAGTGAATTAATTAATCATTAATTCACACCACTCTCACTAGTGTATCAATCAGTTAGACTAGATACAACTAGCTCAACTATGTTTAACTCAGTTAAACTGAACACAACTCCACCAACTACCTCAATAACTCCACCAAACTCTATCACATGAGTTCTAATTGAAGTATCCATGCAATAGCTCCACTTAACCCTCAGGAATAGCGTAATTCCTTCTGTCAGCTCCTGTGCCACATCTGTGCACTTAACTGAAGTGCTCCAAGAGAATAAGATAATGTTTATAGTCCAAATATTAATAAGAGCTAATAATATTCGACATATCTATTTTTAGACTGGAAATCTAAAAATAGATTCCGCCCAATATGTCTAAAAATAGAAGTCCATCTATTTTTCCAACTTGACCAACCATCCACAAATAGCATCCCGCAACTCATAGAATATGATCGATATGTCTAAAAATAGACTTGCGCCAAAAAATAGCCTGCGGGCCCACTTAGTGAAGGTGACTTCTTTCCACTAAGCTCATCATCTTGTTGCAATCTCAACAAAAACCACATTCACTCACCTTCAGGGGTCGAATCCATGAGGTGAGGAAGATATCCACAAAATACTGAACTGAAATCTGAAGTGTAGGATAGTCCAAGTGACTCATTCCTAATTACATTCAAAGTGATTCATTTTGACTCAATGATAACTTTTACCCAATGAATCTACCCCTAGGTAACTATTCAATAGCATAATTAAATTTACCATCATTAATTATAGAGGTAGAAACATGATTTTCTGAATAAAATACAAAATTTCAGAGAAATTTCAAAAATATTAGCAAATGGTCATTTGCGCCCTCTTTGTGCAAGGAAAATTTTAGGGGCGAATTTTAGCCCAAGTGCGAATTTTAAAGGGTTTTAGATTTTGGAGGGGAGAATTTTTTATATAAAACCCTTTTTGTATAGTTTTATATAGTTATCCCTATAATTATTTTAAAAATAATTAATTATTAGCTGTTAGCCTGAAAAAATAAATGCGCATAAAGCTTAAACCATGGATTCGCCTCCCGATTTTCTGGTTTGGAGTGGATTTTAATGGAATTAGCCTCAGGATTTACTGGGTCGAGGGGAGTGGAGTGACATTTGCCCTGATTTTTTATTGGTTGGGGCTTGGAATTTGGAGGAATTCGCCCCCATTTTTTACTGGTTGGGGCTTGGAAGTTGTAGGTGGTTTCCTGAGTATATGAGTCCTTGGCCTCTCCACCTAAAATTTTTGTATAAATTTTCCAGTCCGAATGTTTTGAAGTGTGCTGGTGAATGTTGGTGATTTCTTGGGAAAGTCTAACAATGTTGGTCAGTGGGGGCTGAGCTCATTGATTCCGTGTTGGATGTAGTCAGGAAGGAGCCAAAAAACTGTGATTGTCTTCAAGGTATGTGTGTTTCAGATTCGAACCCTTGACCTTATTATTTCAATGTAGGTTTTCAATTGTGAAAATTGTTGTGGGTTTTTGCTGTGCAAAGTTTCAAGTGTGTCATTATTTTGGAGGAGGTATTGGATTTGGGATGGGAACCCTTTTGATCTCCAAGATCAGGGAGGAGTACCCTGATAGAATGATACTTACCTTCTCTGTTTTCCCTTCTCCCAAGGTGTCTGATACAGTGGTGGAGCCTTATAATGCAACGCTCTCTATGCATCAGCTGGTGGAGAATGTAAATGAGTGTATGGTACTAGACAATGAGGTCCTTTACGACATCTGCTTCAAGACTCTCAAGCTCACAACTCCTAGTTGTAAGTATATTTTCTCAAGCCTTTTTACACATGCCTTGATACTGATAAATTCGAGGTTGCGTATAAATAGTTTCATAAATGCATCTGGTAATGCATATCAAAGCTTGGTTTACAGGGTAAATGTTATGCTCTTCAGATGGGATTAGTTTTTACGTTGTTGCACTTAAACGACACTGTATTTGATTAGTTCACATCTCTACATGCTCTGTATATGACCTCTTTAAATTAGGGTGTAATCAGTAAATAAACCAGAGAAAAACCATCTAATATGAGTTTTAATGGGTTTTATCATACTCAGTAAATGTATTTAATTGGGTTTGTTGTCTCTGCAATTGCAGAGCATCCTGCTTATTTCTCTGAAGCCTACTAGAGCTAAAATGGGCACAACCTATCAAAATTTGGCTTTATCCCTATGAAATTTGAGCCCACGATTTGCAGGGTATGTTAGGTCTCTGTAATAAGCAAGATTGGCAAAAAGTCCGATCACAGAGTTAACATCGTTTCAACCAACTTTGGGATCCTAGGATCTAGCCCTCCTGAATCCGGAGAGGGATCTCTCCAATATGTACAAAGATGGATATTGTCTTTGAAGTTTGAGGTAATGATATTAGGCTAGTTATAAAGTCCAAGGGTTTTGTTTTGTTTTGGATGGTTGAGCATGATTATTGTTTGAGGTGAAAAGTCCTGAATGCAAAGAGTTTCAAAGGTGAGAAGTTGAAAGAGGGAAGAACAACTATGGCTAAGAGATAGATATAACACTGGTTTTTAATCCATTGGGCTATGGAGTCATAACAGGGCTTTAATTGAACAACAACATCAAGAGTGATCCAAGGGGCAAGTCATCTATACCACAAGATTATTGAGATTAGAGTGATGGGATGGAAACAATAAAGTGTTGGAGGGGTGGAAACTGATAATAATTTCTCGGAGGATTTATAGTCAGTCCAAACAAGAAAAGCCTCTTAAGTAACTGTTTAAAACCAACCAAGGACAGGGCTAACCATAAACTTCTTGGGCAAGTTCTATTAAAGCAGCTTAATTGACAAACAATCCAGTAATCCACATAATTACCTTCAGAAAGTATGAAAACACATAAGAGAAACAAAGTGTGACTTAGGATTAGATAAAGTACTTTTAAACCTAGTCTGCTTTCAGTCAACACCAAGGGAAACTTTCAGAATCTACCTTTGGAGAAAAGAATCTAGGAATCAGGGCAAACCATATCTTCTCTAGTTTAACTTTAATAGCAAATAATGGAAATCACATTCAAGAACAATGTTTATGTAAACAGAAGGATGAGGGAACGCCAACATTCCTAACTGTTTAAACAATATTGAATCATTCTTAAATAAACAAACTCGAGGAAAACATTAAGATAAAGATTTCTCAGCCAGAGAAGGTTACTGATATACAGTAGATCCTAACCCTGTTTAAACTGTTCTTTACAGAGGAATATGAACAATATGGCATACATAGAAGGAAAACAATAACAAAGAGAGATGCACTTCACCAATGACATAGACCAGGATCCCAAGAAACAACTTTTATATTGATGTCAAACCGGTTACAGTCTTCAAGTCCAATGTTTCAGTTCAACAATCATCTTCACTATTCAGCCTAACTAATCTATCACAAACAGAGCTCCAAGGGCCAGTGAACACTATTTACAATCAGGAGTTTAGGCTCAAATGTATTTCAAAGCTCTGTAAGCAACTCAACCAACAACTTCTCATCTTCTACTGAGGTATTTATAGAAGAATGAGGAGGTGAAATCTAACGAAAGATCTCTCGAAGCAATTAATACAGATTCAAGACTTCTTGGCCTTTTGAGGGGCCCGATGAAGAATTTTACAAGTGGTCTTCTGTATTAATTGTTTTACATTTATGACTTAAGCTCAGTGGGAGCTTTATTTGACTTTGACGCTTTGTGTAATGTTTGGAGTAATCCTGCCGATATTTCTGCATTTATTTCCTTGCAAAAGTAACTCCCTGGCTACGCTGGAGGTGAATATCTGATTTTCTTCAATAACTTCAGCCTCTGTTTTGAAAGGTTTGAGGCAACAGGTGGCTCTGTGGTAGCTGAGGAATCAATTTGCCTCAGATGTGGTGGTGGAGGCTTTTTGTCTGATAAAACACTTTAGGTTTTCTTTAAACTGTGTTTTGAGTTGGGGATTAGGCTTTTGATAACCGTCTTAGCCGTAATCCCCGTAAAATTGTCTTCAATCTTCATTCTGCTGTGCTCTGTCTTCAAACTTATACTCTTTAACTGTTTTTGAATAAAACAATGTCTTGTCGATGTGCAGGGCCGCACAGGCCATTTTACGTGCTATCAATGCTCATGAAACATTGATAAATCATTGAATTCAAACCTGTGAATGGTTCTTTTTAATAGCTCGAAGGCGCAGGAAACATCTTTCCTAACCCTCGGCTTTCCTTCATTATACAATGGAAAACCATTAAAACACTTGCAAAACACAAAAACCATTAAGAAATCCCGCGCTTTTAGGTTTAGACTGCTTCAGAAGGCGGGAAAGATCATGGCCGTTGGATGGCTGCATCCAACGGTGGAGATTTTATTCAGAGGCGGTCAAAGAGATCGCAAAATCGCATCGCAAATATTTGCGATGAGTGATCAGGGGTTTCACATAAAAATGTGATTTTGCGATTTGCGCGATGGACGGATTTAATGGGAAAAACCTTTATAAACAATGAAATGTGACAATTTTTGACTTACAAAGGAAAGAGGCATTTTTTATATGAATGGCGGGGGTATCATACGGTGGGCCCGGCGGGATCGATCGCAATCGTGGACAGTGCAATGGAGAGAAACTGTGGTCGGGCGGTCACATCGCAAATATTTGCGACGCGATCGAATCGCATTGCAAATATTTGCGATGGATCAAACAGATGTAAACAACGAAACATGCGATTTGTGATATGCGATCGGGCGGAACGATCGCATCGCAAGTTTTTGCGAAGAGTCAATGAAACACACCATAGAAAATGCGATAATGCGACATTTGCGATTGATCGCATCGCAGATTCTTGCGATGAGCATTTTAAATAAAACCATAATTTGCGATCTGCGATGCGATAAGCGCCTCCAGAGTTAGCGCTGGGTCTTAGGGTGTGGGCGTATGGAAGAAAAAGGGGGTTAAAGACTTAGCCTAAGGGCTTAAGTCCAAACTTATGAAAAATGCGTTTTTAAATGATTTTCAAAGGAAATGGAGGGTTTCGGTAAGGTTAAAGAGTGAGTTTTTAACTTTATAAGAGTGATTTTCATGAAGGGGAGAAAATGAATCATGAAAACAAAGGGGATTTTATGGAGAAAAAGGGGAGAATATGAAGGTTAGTTTTGAGTGGGAGAAGGGCGAAAATGATGGTTCTTCAGCAGTCTCTTCTTATGAAATTAGCAGAATTTCAGAGCATGAAATGGAAATAGTAAATGAAGATTTCGGATAGAGGCATGAGGCCTTCAAGGAGTCTTCAAGAGCCAACAATTTTTAGTGATAAAATTTGTTTCTTGGAGGCTCAAAAAGTCTTAGCCACCTTTTGGTATAACAAAATATTATAGGTGGCTAACAATGGCTCCACTGGGGATGGTGCCTTCTTGAAGGCATCAAGAATTCAGACTTGATTTCTTTGGGACGCTGACTTGTGCCTGATCCATTGGGCTGCCCTTCCTTTTCTGGATGATCTTGTTTGAAAACGTATTTAGCAACCATGAAAACAATGGTCCTTCATCAATACAAACTTTCTACCTACCCAATCCTACTGATCTAGCATTTTTTCTTCATCAGAGTGCACTTGGATTGGCAAACTCTTTTCATAACATTTTATTCTTTTTAAAAGCATAAAAACTAATCTAATTCTACTTCTTATCTCTCCCTGAACTCATATTAAACATTTGAGCCCAGATGTTTCTCTACCTAATCTACTGTCTGTTGGGATTAAACTGTCCAACAAACTTTCATTCTCTAAATTCTACAACAGAAATTTAAAAACAGTGAAATCAAGATTGAGTTGTTTGACTTGCTGTGATCAATGGCATAAGAACAAGCTGCACATAGATTATTATTTGCAGAAAATTAAAATAAAAAATGGAAGGCTTAAGACCTGAAAGTTTCTCATCATGGCCTTCTCTTTTTTTCACAGCTCTGTTTTTGCTTTTGTTTGAGCTGTCTCTTCCTTGATATCTGATTCAGATTTTGGGCAAATTAGAACCAGTTTTTCTCTTTTATGACTCAGAAAATAAAATAGTTTTGAGTCATCTCTCTTTGGAAAATTTGGTTCAGATTTTGAGTTTGTTTGAACCTTCATTTCTATCCTAATCTATCTACTGATAAGCCAAGATTGAATAGTTTGGAAAATCGAATTCACTATCCTATCAGCAGAAAATTTAAAGCTAATTAGTCAAGATTAGGCAGTTTGACTAACTAGAAGTGTGTTTTGAGGAGTGGCATTTGAGCTTGCACACTTTCAGATTTATTTCTCTTTTTGGCATGGCGCTATGCCTTTCTTGTTTTCCTTTTGCCCTCTTTTCATTTTCTTTGTTTTTGTATTTTTTATTTTTTACAACTTGAATGCAATGGTGGATGAAATATTTATAATGGAAAAAGAAAAAGGAAGGCTTTAAAACATATCATGAATCAAGAGAAGTAATGCTTGAGCATCCTGCCATTGACGGGACCCCCAAACAATTATGATCCATCCAACTGCTGTAAGAAAAATGCGTTATTACCAGCAATTGAATGAATAGAGTAAGGGCCAAGCCATAGGTTGTCAAATTTTCCATGCTTGCCCCTTTCTTCCCTTCTTGAGTCCCACTTTAAAACTTTGTCCCCAATCTTGAAATTGCTGGCCTTTGTTCTTCTGTCAAAAAGTTTTTTAATGCTGTCTTGTTTGTGCAATGCCTTGTTATACACTTCCTCCCTGGTCTGCTGAAGATGAATGGTCTGATTTATTCTTCTGGTCATGTCATTTTCTTTAGTCTGTAACTCTTGAATCAACTTCATAACTGGTACACCAAGGCTGTTAGGAAAAATTGCATCTGTACCATACACAAGCTGGAATGGTGACATACCAATAGATTTTTTCAAAGTCAATCTGTTAGCCCAAAGTGCATGGACCAGCTTTGTGTGCCAAGACTTCTTATTGTCCTCCAGCAATTTCTTGATTATGTTCACTAGGCTCTTGTTTGAAGATTCAACAAGTCCATTACCCTGAGGGTAATAGGCTGTGGAATGCCCCAATGTTATCTGATATCTATGACAGAAGTCAACCATTTTCTTTGATCCAAATGCTGCTGCATTATCTGTGATGATCTTGGTAGGACAGCCAAATCTGGAGAGAATGTTAGTCTCCATGAATTTTATGATAACTGAATCATTGGCCTGCCTACAAAGGATGGCTTCTATCCACTTAGTGAAATAGTCTGTGGCTGTGAGAATCCACCTATGCTGGGCAGAAGATGGTGGATGGATGTCTCCTATGAAGTCAAGTCCCCACTGTTGAAAAGGAGCTTCAACAGTGATTGGATGCAGAGGAAGGGGTAATACTTTTCTCTTGCCTTCGAACAATTGGAATTTATGGCAAGTAGTGGTCATCTTGTGTACATCATGAAAGAGAGTAGGCCAGTAAAAACCAGCCCTCAAAATTTTGTTGGCTGTCGATTTCCAATACAAATGACCTCCACATTCTCCTTCATGGAATTATTTCTTAACCTTCTCTGCATCCAACTCAAGCAAACATTTAAGCAATATACCACTTGCATTTTTCCAATAAAGACATTTATCAATAATGAAATAGTTTACAGCTTTTAACTTTAGGAATCTTGCCTTTGTTTTTGTCAAAACAGGAGGTGCATTTAAATTAAGCAAAACATAGACAATATCAACATACCAAGGAGAATTGATAAAATGGTCTTCAACAATGGGAGTTGAGAATTCTTCTTGGTTATCCAAAGCACTAATCATGTTAATATCAAGAACTTCACAATTTGATTCAGCCATTAATCTAGCTAGACCTTGGCCTTTGATGAGTTTAGTGGGTTTTATCTCTAAATCATATTCAAGAATAATAGCAATCCACTTACCTCTCTTACCATCTGGGTCCTGTGTCAAAATGTCTTTAACAACTGAATTTGGGACAAAGGCAATGATGTGGGAGTGAAGGATGTATACCCTGAAGTCTTTTAAAGCTTTAACCAAAGCAAAAGCTTGCTTTTCCATAATGTTGTACTTCAACGGGGCATCCCTCAATGCCTTAGTAAAGAATGCAATAGGCTGCTCTTGTCCTTGTGGATTTTTCTGTAGAAGGACATTAGCTATGGTTCCATTTTACTCCTTGCTCCTTCTTTAACATGTTTGTGATATTCCTAAGGAGCTCAGCCAAGTTGGGGATGAACCTTCTCAAAAAGTTAATATTTCCAATGAAGGATTGCAACTCTTTCATGTTTCGAGGATGAGATATTTGCAATATGGCCTCGATCCTCTTTGGATCTATCTTTATACCCTCTTCTGAAATAATGTGCCCAAGAAGTTTACCCTCTTGGAGACCAAATAGTGTCTTCTTAGGGTTTAAAGATATCCCAAACTTTCTGCATTTCTCGAAAACTTTTCTTAAATGTTCTAAGTGCTCTTCATCTGTTTTTGAAAACACAGTAACATCATCTAGATATATAACGATGAAGTAGCCTAGTTCTTCCGAGAATGCTATGTCCATGGCTCTTTGAAAGGTTGCTCCAGCATTCATTAGACCAAAGGGCATTTTCACATACATGAAGGTGCCCCAGGGCGTAGTAAAGGCTGTCTTTAATTGATCAGCAGGGTAAACCAAGATCTGATTGTATCCCGAATAGCCATCCAGCAAAGAAATTCTTCTAGACCCTACCACCCTTTGTAAAATATGATCCATCTTTGGTAAAGGGTAGTTGTCTTTTAATGAAGCTTTTTTTAAGTCTCTAAAGTCTATACAAAGCCTGATTTCTCCAGTTTTCTTCCTAACAGACACCAGATTAGATACCCATTCAGAATATCTAACAGGGACAATAATACCAACATCATATATTTTCATGATCTCCTTCTGAACGAACGGCAACTGGACAGGGTTTATTCTGCACAGTTTCTGTTTGAATGGTTTTTGGTTTTCTTTAAGAGGGATTTTGTGCTGTATTATTTCAGTGTCATAGGATTTAAGATCTTCGTAACTCCATGCAAAAACATCAGAAAATTCTTTTAACAGCTCTATGTATCTGAGTTTAATGTGAGCTGGCAAAGTTTTGGACAGTTTGATCATTTTCGGTTTCTCTTTACTGCCTATATTGCATTCCTCCACTTCCGTCTCTACAGGTTCCAGTTTTGGCTTATTTGCCACATCGTTAAAATCAAACAACTCTTCTAAAGGGGTCAGACCCCTAGGAAAACTTTCGTCTTTAGGGTGCAGAGTTTCCAATTCTTCTGTTTATGATTCTGCACTCAATTCTGTTTTGTTACTGAGTTTGCTAGACAGTAGGTTAATATTGATAGGTTCAGGAGACAATTCTTCTTTACCAAGAAAGTTTTCTTTGCTGCAGTCTGTATCATAATCTGAGTCCGAACTATGCAGTTCGAATTCATTTCTGAATTGCATGAAGTCTTCTATTTGTTTGTCATTGTCAAACACTTGCCAATATTTTTTGTTGTCATGCACTGCTGGTCTAAATTTTATCAGAGTTGTGTTGTCTCCAGTCTCATATGGCGTTAGACACGTCCTGGCCGCAAAAGCTAAATTGTGGGCCGCAATGTTTCTTTTCCTTGGGATGAAACTCAGGTTGGCCTCCTCAAATGTTTTCAAAAGGTCCATGACATCATTCCAATAGGCTTTAAGTCTGGGATGATTTGCATTATACTCCCCATTGACTTGCCTAATGATTAACTCAGAATCCCCATACACGTTAATTCTTCTGGCTCCTAACTTCTTCAAGAGATGCAAGTCTAAGAGAAGGGATTCATATTCTGCTATGTTATTTGAACACTGAAAGTTTAATTTGCATGAAATGCATTCAGTGTGGTTGTTTTCCGTGTTAGTAATCCATACACCTGCACCAACATTATTTCTAGTGCATGACCCATCAAAATACATATTCCAAAGAGGATTGTTGTTAGTTTGATCTGTTTGGTGAACGTGCTTTTCAACTTCTGTGTTTTTGGATGCTTCTTGGTTATCAGCGGTCAATTTCGTTTTCTTTGATTCCTTAAGTGTTTCGTTGCGTAGAGGAATTTCCTTTTGACTGTCCACGTTCAAAATGAATGGGTTCATGATTTGCAACTCAAGACTTCCATTTGGTTTGCTAACACTTTCAGATACAGAAAACTATTCAGACACCTCTGTGTTGTTTTTCTCTTCCCCTCTAACGGCCGTCAGTTCCGTTAAAGTGACTGGTTTATTAAATGTTTCAGCATTGAACATGATAAAAGAATCAAGGTCTGTATTTCTAGAATACAGGGGAGAGTTTTGAGGTCTGTCTTGACTTGTGACTGTGTATTGCATATGGGACTCCCTGTAAAGTCTTCTAGTCTGATTGAAAACAGGGATAGTCGCATAGGTCATGTCCATCTGCATGGTACCTTGTACCTTAGCCCCCCAAGATCTTGATAAGAGCATTCCATATTTTGGGGGAACATCAGCCACAACGATATCCATAACTAAACACTTGGCTGGAATTTGAGCTAGGTTAACACAAAGGTCTTTGATCAAGCCTAGACATTTTACTCTGCTTGAATCAAAGGAGTAAAGGTATTTGTAAGGTCTGGTGATTTCTAGCCCGAGGCTCTCCATCACAGCTTTCGAAATTAAATTATGAGAAGCCCCGGAATCATGCATAGCATTGTGAAAAATATTGGCATGGATGTTTAAACTTACATAAAAGGGAGGGACGGGTCCCTCTTGGTATTTACCTTCAATCTTTGGACCAAAAATAAGCTTGGGCTGGTCATCACTAAGATTGACTGTATCTCCATTTTCCTTTATATTTAAAGCCTTCAAAATTTGAGTTCTATATACGTGTTGGGCAGCTAACTCGGTTAAGGGAAAAGATATTTTAATCTTAGAAATTTCCTGTTCCAGGCTGAAAGGAATTTGATTCTTTGAAGTGCTGGTTTCAGCCTTGTTAGCTGTCACTTTATCAGCAACAACAGCTTTCTGATTTGTTTTATTTACACTTGACATAACGGTTGTAATAGGAGTACTAGCTGAAGTGTTAGTACTGCTGGAGTCTGCACTCTGTCTTTCAGCGTTTTGAGTGCCTTTCTCTTTACCTTTCTCAGAATTTTCAGCCACCGTTTTATCCTTGTATTTGACCGTTTTAGGCTTGGTTGAAGTGCTGTTTAGTGAAGATTTGTCAGAGGTTTTGGTGTTGGGGGTTTGTTGATTAGTCTTACTTCTGAGGTCATATTCCCTTTGAGTTTCTATGATGACATTTTCCATGCCTTGATAATGATTTTCATCATCATCTCTTTCGTCATCATACGGAGTATATAGACCTTGTTTTTTATCATAATGAATCTCAAAATCATCATCATCGACCTCCAGCATGTTGATAGCACCATCCTCTGTTATTTCATCTATTTCCTCAACCTCACTTATATAGTTTTGATGAAAAGGAGGAGTAATCTGTTGATCATCTTCCGTAAGTCTGTTTGGAGGTTGGTTCCTTCTAACATTCTGATTCTGGTTTTGGTTTCTGTTTTGAGGAGCAATTTGATTTTGACTTTCTTGTGCTCTTTTAATTATGCTCATCTCTTTCATCATCTCTTCCATCATCCTTTCCATCTTTGAGTTGGAAGTAGAAGGTGTGGACTCCTCTCTACCCTCTTTTCAGCTTTCATCCTTGCTCTCTTCTCCATCAAGTTTACTTCCATAGAAAGAGCACCCCTTTGCATGTCTTCAAGGGTTGCAAAATCTCTTTCTCTTAGTGAATAGGTCATATCAGCGTCAAAGCCTTCAGGAAACTTGTTTAAAGCTGAACCTTGTGGAGGTTTTAATTCAGGGGAGAGTGCATTGTACACACTGTTAAATCTAGTGCAATAATCTTGTACACTTTCCCCTGGATTCCTGTAGAGATTGTTATAGTCAGCAAGGACTTGGAGAGGATTCTTCCTCACTTCCCATTTGTTTAAGAATGTTTGATGGAAGCCTTGGAGATCATTTATACTATGGGGGGCTAAGCCTTTAAACCATTTTCTTACTTCTCCCCCTAAGCTTTGAGCAAATAATCTGAGTTTGACAGAATCATCATCAATTTCATTTCTATCAAAGTAGTCATTCATCTTGTCCACATGTTGTGATGCTGTTGTAGTATTGCTAGCATCATATAATGGAATTTTGGACTGATAGTCATGTGGAAGATTGACTAATGGTATAGGAAGGACTAAGGGAGCATACCATGCTGCCATGATATGTGGTGGGGGTGGATTTACAAGAGGTGGGGTGGGTTGAAATGAAGTGGTTTGAACAGTGGATGAAGGATGAACAGAAGTGGGTGGAATAGCAGTAGATTGTTGAGCTGATCTTGGATGAGAGACACCTAAGTTAAGAAGAAAATGTAAATCAGGAGGTGTTGTTTCCCTGCTACCAAGATGTTCACTTGTTTCCGAGGATGAAAGTGAAGACTCAGAGTCTAGCTGTATTATATCATCAAATGACCTAGTTCTGAATGGATTTACTAAGTCAACTTGTGATTGTTGTAGAGCTGAAAGATTTTCAGGGACTGATTTAGCTCTCAAGGGTGATCTGAAAACAATTGATAATTGAATCCTAGGCAACTTCCTAAGGATGTTTTCTGGGTTATCAACTACCTCAGGGGGATCAGGGTCAGGATGGGCTCTAGTGTGAATCTTTCTAGGAGCCACTATGCTGAGTTTTTAGACCTGAAATAAACAAGACAAGTTCAACCAGATATGACAATCTTTAAGAGGTTAACTAATCTGTTTACGCAAATTTAATCCTACAGTCCTCTAACTAAGTTTTAAATGATGTTATGATGATAAGGGTTCTTCCCAGTGGAGTCTTAAGGTCTGTTAAGGATTGTGGAGTCGCCAAGTGGAAGTTTTTAGCTCCTTTGGAGGTAAAAGGTTTTATGGTCCACCACCATGTTTATTGAATACCAATCTGAAATTTTTTTAGGTTTTTTTTGTTGTTGTTGTTGTTGTTGTTGTTTTTAGTAGTGTGGTTTTTAAGAATATCCTAACTCTGTTTCAAAACTTAGCTAAGGTTATGAGACAAAGACACTCTACTCTTATGGCTAAGCTAGCTGTTTTTTCAAGGTTATATGAAGCCTTATCAGAATCCTAGGGTTGACCTAGCTTGTCACTGATTCAAACAAGTTTCATCATGATTACCGTTTCTGTGGCAGTGCTTGAAATGGCTGCTTCTTACTCACAATTTTTTCTGTGAAAATAAAAGGGAAAAAAGGTGAAAACTCAACTCAATCCCCAGTGGAGTCGCCAGAAATGTTAGGTCTCTGTAATAAGCAAGATTGGCAAAAAGTCCGATCACAGAGTTAACATCGTTTCAACCAACTTTGGGATCCTAGGATCTAGCCCTCCTGAATCCGGAGAGGGATCTCTCTAATATGTACAAAGATGGATATTGTCTTTGAAGTTTGAGGTAATGATATTAGGCTAGTTATAAAGTCCAAGGGTTTTGTTTTGTTTTGGATGGTTGAGCATGATTACTGTTTGAGGTGAAAAATCCTGAATGCAAAGAGTTTCAAAGGTGAGAAGTTGCAAGAGGGAAGAACATCTATGGCTAAGAGATAGATATAACGCTGGTTTTTAATCCATTGGGCTATGGAGTCATAACAGGGCTTTAATTGAACAACAACATCAAGAGTGATCCAAGGGGCAAGTCATCTATACCACAAGATTATTGAGATTAGAGTGATGGGATGGAAACAATAAAGTGTTTGAGGGGTGGAAACTGATAATAATTTCTCAGAGGATTTATAGTCAGTCCAAACAAGAAAAGTCTCTTAAGTAACTGTTTAAAACCAACCAAGGACGGGGCTAACCATAAACTTCTTGGGCAAGTTCTATTAAAGCAGCTTAATTGACAAACAATCCAGTAATCCACATAATTACCTTCAGAAAGTATGAAAACACATAAGAGAAACAAAGTGTGACTTAAGATCAGATAAAGTACTTTTAAACCTAGTCTTCTTTCAGTCAACACCAAGGGAAACTTTCAGAATCTGCCTTTGGAGAAAAGAATCTAGGAATCAGGGCAAACCATATCTTCTCTAGTCTAACTTTAATAGCAAATAATGGAAATCACATTCAAGAACAATGTTTATGTAAATAGAAGGACGAGGGAACACCAACATTCCTAACTGTTTAAACAGTATTGAATCATTATTAAATAAAAAAACTTGAGGAAAACATTAAGATAAAGATTTCTCAGCCAGAGAAGGTTACTGATATACAGTAGATCCTAACCCCGTTTAAACTGTTCTTTACAGAGGAATATGAACAATATGGCATACATATAAGGAAAACAATAACAAAGAGAGATGCACTTCACCAATGACATAGACCAGGATCCCAAGAAACAGCTTTTATATTGATGTCAAACCGGTTATAGTCTTCAAGTCCAATGTTTCAGTTCAACAATCATCTTCACTATTCAGCCTAACTAATCTATCACAAGCAGAGCTCCAAGGGCCAGTGAACACTATTTACAATCAGGAGTTTAGGCTCAAATGTATTTCAAAGCTCTGTAAGCAACTCAACCAACAACTTCTCATCTTCTACTAAAGTATTTATAGAAGACTGAGGGGAAAAGATCTGAGATAAGATCTTTTAAGACAATAAATACAGATTCAAGACTTCTCAACCCTTTGAGGGGCTCGATGGAGAAGTTTATAGGTGGATCACTGTATTAACTGTTTTACATTTATGAATCAAGCTCGGTGGGAGCTTTATTTGACTTTGAGGCTTTGTGTAATGTTTGGAGTAACTCTGCAGATATTTCTGCATTGATTTCCTTGCAAAAGTAACTCCCTGGCTGCGCTGGAGGTGAATATATGATTTTCTTCAATAACTTCGGCCTCTGTTTTGAAAGGTTTGAGGCAACAGGTGGCTCTGTGGTAGCTGAGGAATCAATTTGCCTCAGATGTGGCGGTGGAGGCTTTCTGTCTGATAAAACACTTCAGGTTTTCTTTAAACTGTGTTTTGAGTTGGGGATTAGGCTTTTGATAACCGTCTTAGCCGTAATCCCCGTAAAACTGTCTTCAATCTTCATTCTGTTGTGCTCTGTCTTCAAACTTATACTCTTTAACTGTTTTTGAATAAAACAATGTCTTGTCGATGTGCAGGGCCGCACAGGCCATTTTACGTGCTATCAACGCTCATGAAACATTGATAAATCATTGAATTCAAACCTGTGAATGGTTCTTTTTAATAGCTTGAAGGCGCAGGAAACGTCTTTCCTAACCCTCGGCTTTCCTTCATTATACAATGGAAAACCATTAAAACACCTGCAAAACAAAAAAACCATTAAGAAATCCTGCGCTTTTAGGTTTAGATTGCTTCAGAAGGCGGGAAAGATCGTGGCCGTTGGGTGGCTGTATCCAACGGTGGATATTTTATTCAGAGGCGGTCAAAGAGATCGCAAAATCGCATCGCAAATATTTGCGATGAGTGATCAGGGGTTTCACATAAAAATGCGATTTTGCGATTTGCGCGATGGAGGGATTTAATGGGAAAAACCTTTATAAACAATGAAATATGACATTTTTCGACTTACAAAGGGAAAAGGCATTTTTTTTTATATGAATGGAAGGGGCATCGTACGGTGGGCCCGGCGGGAAATCGATGTAATGATGGACGGTGCGATGGAGAGAAAGCTGCGATCGGGCGGTCACATCGCAAATATTTGCGGCGCGGTCGAATCGCATCGCAAATATTTGCGATGGATCAAACGAATGTAAACAACGAAACATGTGATTTTTAATTATGCGATCGGGCGGAACGATCGCATCGCAGAGGTTTTTTTGTGATGAGTCGATGAAACGCACCATAGAAAATGCGATAATGCGACATTTGCGATTGATCGCATCGCGATTCTTAACGATGAGCATTTTAAATAAAACCATAATTTTGCGATACGCGATGCGATAGCGCCTCCAATTAGCGGCAGGTCTTAGGGTGTGGGTGTATGGAAGAAAAAGGGTTTAAAGACTTAGCCCTAAGGGCTTAAGTCCAAACATGAAAATGCGTTTTTAAATGATTTTCAAAGGAAATGGAGGTTTCGGTAAAGCTAAAGAATGAGTCTTCAACCTTAATAAGAGTGATTTTCATGAAGGGGAGAAAATGAATCATGAAAACAAAGGGGATTTTATGGAGAAAAAGGGGAGCATATGAAGGTTATTTTTGAGTGGGAGAAGGGCGAAAATGATGGTTCTTCAACAGTCTCTTCTTATGAAATTAGCAGAATTTCAGAGCATGAAATGGAAATAGTAAATGAAGATTTCGGACAGAGGCATGAGGCCTTCAAGGAGTCTTCAAGAGCAAACAATTTTTAGTGATAAAATTTGTTTCTTGGAGGCTCAAAAAGTCTTAGCCACCTTTTGGTATAACAAAATATTATAGGTGGCTAACAGGGTAAAACTGGCCATAATTCCTTAATCCTTTAGAAATGTTAGTGTCACCCGCATGGAAATATGGTGTTGATTGTTTTTTTTCTCTCTTTGTGGTCCAATACATTGTGCCTCTTTCTGTGAAGTTAATTGTAATTAAAATGGGCACAACCCATGTAAAGTTGGCTCTATCCTGCATTTTTATCTGTATTTAGATGTGCTTATTGTACTACCTATGCCCTATGTGCTTAATCTATTGTTAGCATTAAAATATTGTTTACATTTGTTAAGAATGTATGCATCAAAGTTGTCCCTATATTCACCGAGGTTGTAGATCACCCTAGATTTATAGGGTAAAACCAACTTGAACTCTTGAAGTTGTCCCTATATTCGTCGGGGTTGTAGAGCGCCCTAGATTTGTAGGGTAAAACCAACCTAAACTCTTGAAGTTTTCCCTATCTTCACCGAGTGTTGGAACAGGGTCCCCTAGCTACATTTTGATATGTTCCAACGCTGCGTTTTTGGTATATTTTTGTAGTAATTGGTCTTGCGCAAGGGCTTTTGGGTGGGTCAAAGCCCCAATGTGTTGTAATGGGTCAAAGAGTAGACCTAGAGTTCACAAACCATGATAGCGCTGGGTATGAGGATATAATTAGATGGGTAGTTTGAGTCTAAGAGTAACTAAAAAAGTAATATTGATGCTACGAACGAACTGTTGAGATTTTTTTTGGGTAGTTTTGGGTAAGGACTCCCGCTGGCTGTGTGCGCGGAGATCCTCAGTCCTGCTGTGTGCGGACCCCACTGGCTGTGTGTGCAGACTGTGACTTGGGTTTGTAACTGGTTTTGGATGTTAATGAATGCGGAATCTGTTGAAGTATATTTATGCTATTTTAACTGGTTTTATTTATTACTGGAGTAGCTCTGTGTTATTGAATAAGTTGCGATTGTGTCTGCGATATATGAATTAGCTGTGGTTGTGATGTTCTGTGGTGGTAATTGCTGATGCGAATGTGCATGCGAATGTGTTTATCAGATCTATTTAATAATAATAGCTTTGTTTATGTTTACATGCTGATTATACTGTTAAGGGCTTGATAATAGGTTTTTTACTGTGAAAATTTGATAGAACTCGACGAAATCTGCCTTCATTACCTACTCTCTCCCAGGGTGTGGAAACCTGGTTCCAACACCCACCCATACTACTTCAGGTGAGACCTTGGCCTGTGAAAGTGGGTCATTTCCAAAAGGGCCAGTGGTATAGTGGTTGGCAAACCTTAACTCCGAACTTGGATCAGGACCCCACAGGCCAACACCGAGGTTGTAGAGCGCCCTATATTTGCAGGGTAAATCCAACCCGAACTCTTCAACACATATTAATACACGTTGTTCTGTAGATCTGTGTTATTTTCTTTAGTAAGTTTAACTGTTAGATTTAATTGTCTCATGGGACCCCACACATGAAAATGTTAGGTTCTTCTACTCCAGATCTTATGTATTTTAGTACCTAGTTTATCTGGGTGAATAAAGTAATCTCCACAATCTCTCTTTTTTAGTATATCTTATGTATTTGATATTGTTTATTGCAGTCGGTGATTTGAATCATCTGATATCTGCAACAATGAGTGGAGTCACCTGCTTCTTGAGGTTCCCTTGTCAGCTTAACTCAGATCTAAGGAAGTTGACAGTGAATTTAATCCCCTTCCCCCGTCTTCATTTCTTTATGGTGGGATTTGCCCCGTTGACATTAGGTGGTTCACAAAAATACATAGCCCTCACCGTTCCGGAACTAACACAACAGATGTGGGATTCCAAGAACATGATGTGTGCTGCAGATCCCCATCACGGTAGGTATCTGACTGCATCTGCCATGTTCAGAGGCAAGATGAGCACCAAAGAAGTGGATGAACATATGATGAATGCTCAGAACAAGAATTCATCATACTTTGTGGAATAGATCCCAAAAATGGTGAAATATAGTGCATGTGATATCCCTCCTAACTCTCCATGTCGTCCACGTTCATTGGGAACTCAACATCCATTCAGGAAATATTCAGGAGAGTGAGCGAGTAGTTCACTCCCATGTTTAGGAGAAAGGCCTTCTTGCATTGGTACACTGGTGAGGGCATGGATGAGATGGAATTCATTGAAGCAGAGAGCAACATGAATGATTTGGTGTCTAAATACATGCAATATCAGGATGACAGTCCAGAGGATGATGAATACTATGATGATGAAGAATCAACTCAGGAAATCTAGAGTAGAAGCTATCGACAACCGCTAGTTGTTTCAATGCCTAGTAGTTGTTTGTTTATGGATTTCATTTACTTTTCGTGTTCTTTCATGGTCAGATCTGCTCTCATAGAAGGTTTTGGCATTGAATGCATAAACTTTGTATACAACTACTATATTATGTCCTTGCTTTTGTTGATCATAACTGAATTTTTATTTTTGTCAATTTCACGTGATCTATACATATTTCATGTGAACGGAAAAAAAAACAAGGTAATCCATCGCAGAAAAGTAAAATATAGCTTGAATTTACTTAATGCATCTTACCTTTCAGATTAGACTTGTGCATCCCAACTTTGGTTTTGTACTAATGCATCCTAGCCTAGATTGGAAGGAATGCAAAGTTATGTAAGATTAAGCGAATTTTGGGAAGATTTTTGTAGAATTTATTCTTAATTGTGAAAATTCTCATTAGTTTCATAACAATACAATGGTTTCCCACAAAATATTTGAGTATGGACACTCAATTATTAGTTACTCGTACTGTGAAAATGCAATAGTATTCCTACAAAACCTTACGTATACCGAGTACATGGAAATTTTATTTCCTTTGCCTTTCTCACTTTCGAAAGGGTTCAAAAAAATTGTCCATATGGGCTACACTGCAAGGAATGGTCTTCCTTTGGCTTAGGTGCATGAAGGATATCTACTTCATCAAAATCACTCGAGGCTTCCACTGGGCCTTTGTCTTTTGAGGTTCCTACCAATTGTGTGTCAGAGCAGACCACAACTAGAATGGAAACCTGGTTAACAGTATGTCAATATTACCAGTGAAATGACTATAAGCTATTGTTTCTGGTGCTGATTTCCTCCAATTTTTATTTTATTTTTCCTTATTGATTAAGAGATTCTATTCAATGCTAACATGTATGAGGAGTTAACACGTATTTGTGTGGTGTTTCAATAAGCGAAAAACACTTCTCTCAAGTTTTCCTTGTATCAACTCATTTGTTGTTTTGTTTCTTGAATCGTAGTTTTATTAATCTCATTGGACCTTTGTGACCTTTGAAGTTTAACCTCATTCTCTTTTTCACCCATAATTACATGGTTTAGAGATGGAGGAGTGTATATAGTCATTTCTTTGTATGGTCATAATTTTCCCTCAAGGGTTTGTTTTTCATGGTGAATGTAATCGTCATTATTTATGTTTCAAAGGGAAATCTCATGGGAAGCCCAAGGATGCTTCATAAAAGTTGAATATGGTATCCAGATTCCCAAATAAGGCCATTGACATAGATTAGTGCACCTTACCCAGAGGGGTTTAACAAGGCACCTGCTAGTATGGAACTAAACAAATTATCAGCAATATGGTGACAAATAGTTGAGATATAACCCCTTGTGTTAAGGTAGCCCCCACTGTGACATAATACAGTGAGGAAATTAGGCTTTTCACAAAATACTTATGAAGGAAACCCTTTCTTTCTATCTTATCCCAAAAATTTGAAGATAATAAAATCACTCTATGAATGAAGTATAGTAATGGACTATTTTATCTTTCTAGGACTTGAATTCTAATCTCATCGATTGTAGACTATAGTTCCTCAGACATACTACCTTTGGGTTGTGACTTTTGACTACCGTTGCCTCTGCCAGAATTCAAAATGATCCGATTTCAAGCACAATGCTGAATAATTTCTCCAATCTTGCTAATTGTCAAGTATTCCATATGTAATTAAGTATATTTTTTATATTTAGTTTGCAAACGTGGGATTTTGTTGGGCCCTATAAGGGTGAGGATATTACACTCAGTTTATCAAATAGACAAATCACCTCTTAATTAGTATTCTCTCTATTTTTAAGGTGTTTATCAATCTCCCATGTTATTTCAGTGTACTGTACTCCATGTTGAGCCCTTTCTTGACACAACATGCCAAGAGAAAATTTGTAATTGCACGTGAAGGAAAAGTCACAGAGACCTTCTACAAGTATGTGAAATTCCTTCTCTGATGTAGTGAAAATATGCTCAAACTCAATTGAAGACTTTGATTATATATGATATAATGAAGGATATATTCAGTGAAAATTTCCTAGAAACTTATTTAATACTTGACTTTACTTGCAGATTTATATCTCCAGAGAATGTGCCTATATAGTATGGGGGAATTATCAGGACAAAGATGTAGATTTTGGACCTCACAAGCCTGCAGTACGGTTCTCCATTAGAGTTGGGGAGAAAATCAATCTTGAGATCGAGGTAGTGGAGGTAATGTATGTCAAAAATTGCTCAAGTTTGCAGATTTTGTGTCAGTTCCTGCATTCAAATTTATCTCTTTCGCCTAAGTTTTGTTTCCAATATACTTCAAAATTTGATGATTTTAGTTTTGGATATAAATTTTATGGGTGTTGGATTTGAGATCGATTTCATCCTCAAGATCTATGCGATTGGGATTTTTCTTTGTTTTTGAATTCTCACATTCAAGCTGTCTATGTTGTTCAGGCGGGAGCAACAATTCCATGGGACCTCATAGTTGGTGGGTGGGATGTTTCCTATCGGTCAGAGTTTGTGTTGAGTGCATAGGGAATCTATTCAAATCTAATTGACAAGAACATAAAGTTTTCTTCATCTAATGAGCCAATTTGCAATTCCTTCAAGGCATCAGAGGCAGGGAAGGTAGTTGTGATAATATAAAACTCCTCTTCAAACAAGAAGAAGGTTGCAACCTATAGATACATGGTAAAAAAGAACATAGTCTAGGAGTTCGAGCCTCACAGTAGATTAGATGTACTTAGAAAGCTTTCTTACATTCAACAATTAGAAATGTTAGTAGTAAAGAATGTGCCATCATGCTAGAGAAGCAAGTTTGTCTCTTTGGAAGCTGGAAATTTTATCTACATATGTAGTACTATATACAAGTTAATATTGGTAACAATAAAGGTTGGTTGTGTTTCCAGAACAGATCATCATTGTGAATTCCACAACTTTTCATGTTTGTGATTGATAGGTATATGATATACATGGTAAATCAAGTATAAATAAAATTTATAAATATTGACCACCCCAAGGCTAGTTAATTTTTTATTTATTGTTTACCCCATACAAAAATCTATATTAATAATATTTGTAGTTTGAAAATTGAATATTGTATTACATTCGTCATCAATAAAAATGTTCTTCAAGGAAGGGTCTACATTCAAAGGGTTACCTATATGTAAATGAAATCAGTCTGTTGCCTTTAGCTACATCTTTTCTAGAAGCTCAAACTTATCTTAAAATAGAACCGATTGTTTGCTTTGTCTTTTTGGTTACTATATAGTTAGTATATCGTGAAGTCAGGACCAGTGCAACCCAGAGAACCCAAATGAAGGGGGAGAAAAACTATATTTGAGGGTCAAATCCGCTCCAAACTAGAAAATTGGGAGGCGAATCCATGGTTTAAGGTTTATGCGCATTTTTTTTTTTGGGCTAACAGTTAATAACTAATTATTTTTAAAATAACTATAGGGCTAACTATATAAAACTATACAAAAGGGGTTTTATATATAAAAATTCTTCCCTCCAAAATTAGGGTGTAATCAGTAAATAAACCAGAGAAAAACCATCTAAATCTGAGTTTTAATGGGTTTTGTTGTACTCAGTAAATGTATTTAATTGGGTTTGTTGTCTCTACCATTGCAGAGCTTCGTGCTTCTTTATGTGAAGCCTACTATAGATAAAATGGGCACAACCTATCTAAATATGGCTTTATCCCTATGAAATCTGAGCCCAAGATTTGCAGGGTAAAACTGGCCATAACTCCTTAATCCTTTAGAAATGTTAGTGTTGCCTGAATGGAAATATGGTGTTGATTGTTTCTTTTTCTCTCTCTTTTGTCCAGTACATCCTGTCTCTTTCTGTGAATCTAACTGTAATTAAAATGGGCACGACCCATGTAAAGTTAGCTCTATCCCGCCTCTTTATCTATATTTAGATGTGCTATGTTACTGCCTATGCTCTGTGTGCCTAATCTATTGTTAGCATTAAAATATTGTTTACATTTCTTAAGAATTTATGCATCAAAGGTGTCCCTATCTTCACCAGGGTTGTAGAGCGCCCTAGATTTACAAGGTAAAACCAGCCTAAACTCTTGAAGTTGTCCCTATCTTCGCTGGGGTTGTAGAGTGCCCTAGTTTTGCAGGGTAAAACCAGCTTGAAATCTTGAAGTTGTCCCTATCTTCACCGAGGTTGTAAAGTTCCCTAGATGTGCAGGGTAAATCTAGCCTGAACTCTTCAACACATATTAATACACGTTGTTCTGTAGATCTGTGTTAGTTTCTTTGGTAAGTTTAAGTATTAGATTTAATTATCTCCTGGGACCACACACATGAAAATGTTAGGTTATTCTACTCCAACTCTTATGTATTTTAATACCTAATTTATCTGGGTGAATAAAGTAATCTCCACAGTCTGTATTTTTCAGTATATCTTATGTATTTGATATTTTTTATTGCAGTCGATGATTTGAACCATCTGATATCTACAACAATGAATGGAGTCACCTGCTACTTGAGGTTCCCTGGTAAGCTTAACTCAGATCTAAGGAAGCTGGTAGTGAATTTGATCCGCTTTCCGCATCTTCTTTTCTTTATGGTGGGATTTGATTCGTTGACTTCACGTGGTTCACAACAATACAGAGCCCTCACCATTTCGGAACTAACACAATAGATGTGGGATTCCAAGAACATTATGTGTGCTGCAAATCCCTGTGACAGCAGGTATATGACTACATCTGCCATGTTCAGAGGCAAGATGAGCACCAAAGAGGTGGACGAACATATGATGAATTCTCAGAACAAGAATTAATCATACTTTGTGGAATGGATCCCAAACAATGTGAAATCTAGTGCATGTGATATCCCGCCTAAAGGCCTCTCCATGTCGTCCATGTTCATTGGGAACTCAACATCCTTTCAGGAAATGTTCAGGAGAGTGAGCAAGCAGCTCACTAGCATGTTTAGGAGAAAAACCTTCTTGCATTTGTACACTGGTGAGAGCATGGATGAGATGGAATTCACTGAATCAGAGAGCAACATGAATGATTTGGTGTCTGAATACATGCAATATCAGGACGCTAGTGCAGAGGATGATGAATACTATGATGATGAAGAATAATCACATGAAATCTAGAGCAGAAGCTTACGTAATGCTATCGACAACCGCTAGTTGTTTCAATGCCTAGTAGTTGTTTGTTTGTGGATTTAATTTTCTTTTCTTGTTCTTTCATGGTCTGCTTTGCTCTCATAGAAGGTTTTGGCATTGAATGCATAAAATTTGTATACAACTACTATATTATTTCCTTGGTTTTGTTGATCATAATTGAGTTTTTATTTTTGTCAATTTCACGTGATTTGTACATATTTCATGTGAACGACAAAAGAAACAAGGTTATCCGTCGCAACAAAGTAAAATGTAGCGTTAATTTACTTAATGCATCTTACCTTTCGGAATAGACTTGTGCATCCCAGATTTGGTTTTGTACTAGTGCATCCTAGCCTAGATTGGAAGGAATGCAAAGTTGTTAGGTCCCTATATTACTAGTGTAGTCCCTTATTATGTTAGTGTAGACCCCCTTATTGTTATTACCCCTGTAACCCCCAAATTTTTATTATTGTGCCCTTACATTATTATTGTTAGGTCGGCTAGGATTACATTGTGGCCCCATGGACTCCTAGATATAGAAATGAGGTTTTGTCATTTGTATCATCCAAGAATTGTTCATTCATGTAATGTATTGGAGGTTTCCCCATCGAAGTGGCTTATTTCTAAGGCATTTATATCTCTTTTATTCTATTTTTGGAGCTGGTTTCACAACATTTGGTATCAGAGTTTTGGATTCTAGGGTTTCGCTGCTCCAAACAAGTCATCGTAGAATTTTCACTATAACGTTTTTTCTACGAAGTTTCAGAAGCTGAAATTTTTAGAGTGCGAAGCCAAAATCCTGAGGAACATTGTCGCAAAATTTTAGAGCGTGGTTTGCAATATTTCAGAGATATGATCTGTGGAAGTTAGGGATTTTTTGCAGGCTCCTCAATTTAACCTAAATAGGACATCAAGGAATTTTCGATATAAATTTTTTTCTACAAGGGTTCAGAAACTGAAATTTTCAAAGAGTGGAGCTGAACTCCTGAGGAACCTCCTGTAAAAATTTTAGATCTTGGTTCGCAATATTTTTGGAGATATGATCTGTGGAAGTTAGGATTGTTTCAGGCTTCCGAATTTCATCTCAAAGAGGTGACCGTGGGAAAAACATCATAACTCTCTCTTTGAGCATCAGATTGGGATTCTGAAAAAAGAAATCGCAAGTAAACGGACTTTAGTTTTCGTTATATAAATTTCAAAGCCGAAGGAGGAAACAGTGACACGTGGTAAGTCATACAAGTTTCCTATACTGAACCAGTCCATAATTAGGTCATCGTGGGATATTGGGCATAGCTTTGCCTTGAAGAATCCAAATTAGGTCAGACTTTTGGCATTCGAAAGAAGATTCAGAGGGATACTTTAGGGCCGAATTTCAGATATTGAAGATCTGAAATTACAGAGAGAATTCAGTTTCAATGTATAGATACTCAAAAGCAAGAAAAAGGTGTGTACTTGTTTTTTAAAATTGCATAACGTTTGATTGAAAAAGTAGTTTGAAGTGATTCCACGGGCATATTGAAGAATTTTTATCAGTAATGGGTTCTATAATGCCTCCAAAAAATAATTACATACCCATTGAGCCCTCAGAAAGCTATACTATGACGCATGAAGAGAAAGAATTGCAGTATGAGATATCAAAATTACGGTACCAAGTGTGACAAATTTCGATATTACGAAGAGAAACCGAAGATGACATAGATGGTTTAAAATAAAAAATGGAGGCTAAGTTGGATTGTTTGAAGGATCAAATAAAATCTATTATGGATGATAAAGTAGTGGAATATCGCATCGAGCATCAACAACAAGTTCTCCAACTCTCAAAGGATAACTTAACTTTGGTGCAAAATAAAATGAAACAACCGGAAGATCAACATCACATCGAAAGAAGTTCTAAAGCAATCACAGAAACAAGAACTTGACAAGTACAATCAATTTTATATTATCTCAGCAAGTGGAAGAACTTTCCTGTAGAAGATTCCACATGGGAGGATGAGAATTTTATATAGAAGCATCAAGAAATAATCAAGCATTGAGGACAACACTTGTTTGAAGGAGAGGGGCATGTTAGGTCCCTATATTACTAGTGTAGTCCCTTATTATGTTAGTGTAGACCACCTTATTGTTATTTTTGTACCCCTGTAAACCCCATATTTTTATTATTGTGCCATTACATTATTATTGTAAGGTCGGCTAGGATTACATTGTGGCCCCACTAGGATTACATTTTGGCTCCATGGACTCCTATATATAGAAATGAGGTTTTGTCATTTGTATCATCCAAGAATTGTTCATTTATGTAATGTATTGGAGGTTTTCCCCTCGAAGTGGCTTATTTCTACGACATTCATATATATCTTTTCTCCTATTTTTGGAGCTAGTTTCACAAAAAAAGTTATGGAAGATTCAACGAATTTTGGGAATATTTTTGTTGCCTTTATTCTTAACTGTGAAAATTATCATGAGTTTCATAACAATACAATAGTTTCCCAAAAAATATTTGAGTATGGACATTCAATTATTAGTTACTCGTACTGTGAAAATGCAATAGTATTCCTACAAAACCTTATGTATAATGAGTACACAAACATTTTCTTTCCTTTTCCTTTCTCCCTTTCGAAAGGATTCAAAAAACATGTCCAGATGGGCTACATTGCAAGGAATGGTATTCCTTTGGCTCAGGTGCATGAAGGATATCTACTTCATCAAAATCAATTGAGGCTTCCACCGGACCTATATTTTTCTGAGGTTCCTACAATTTGTGTGTCAGAGCAGACCACAGTTAGAATGGAAAGCTGGTCAATGGTTTAACACTATGTCAATACTTCCAGTGAAATGACTATAAGTTACTGTTTCTGGTGCCTATGTCCTCTAATTGTTATTTTATTTTTCCTTATTGATTAAGAGATTCTATGCAATGCTGAAAGGTATGAGGAGTTAACACATATTTGTGTGGTGTTTCAGTAAGTGAAAAACACTTCTCTCAAGTTTTCCTTGTATCAGCGCATTTCCAGTTTTGTTTCTTGAATCATAGTTTTTTTAAATCTCAGTGGACCTTTGTGACCTTTTAATTTCAACCTCATTGTCTTTTTCACCCAGAATTACATGGTTTAGAGATGGAGGGGCATATATAGTCATTTCTTTGTAGGGTCATAATCTTCCCTCAATGTTTTTGTTTTTCATGGTCAACGTAATGGTCACTATTTTTGTTTGAAAGGGAAATATCATGGGAAACACAAGGATTCTTCATCACATTTGAAGGTGGTATCCAGATTCCCAAATAATCCCATTGGCATAGATTAGTGCAACTTACCCAACAGGGTTTAACAAGGCACCTACTAGTATGGAACTAAAGAAATTCTCAGCAATATGGTGATAATCAGTTGATATATAACCCCTTTTGTTAAGGTATCCCCCATTGTCACATAATACAGTGAGGAAATTATGCCTTTCACAATATAATTACGAAGGAAACCCTTTCTTTCTATCTTATCTGAAAACTTTGAAGATAATAAAATCACTCTATGAATGAAGTATAGTAATGGACTATTTTATCTTTCTAGGACTTGAATTCCAATCCCATCGATTGTAGACTATAGTTCCTCAAACATACTACCTTTGGGTTGTGACTTCCAACTGCCGTTTCCTTTTCCAGAATTCAAAATGATCCGATTTCAAGTACAATGTTGAATAATTTCTCCAATCTTGCTAATTGTCAAGTATTCCATATCTAATTAAGTATATTTTCTATATTCAATTTGCAAGCGTGGGATTTTGTTGGGACCTATAAGGGCGAGGATATTATACCCAGTTTATCAAATAGAAAAATCACCTCTTAATTAGTATTCTCTATATTTTTAAGGTGTTCATCAATGTCCCATGTTATTTCAATGCACCGTACTCCATGTTCGGCCCTTTCTTGACACAGCATACCAAGAGAAAATTCGTAATTTCACGTGAATGAAAAGTCACATAGACCTTCTACAAGTATTGAAATTCCTTCTCTGAGGTAGAGAAAATATTCTCAAACTCAATTGATGACTCTGATTATATATGATAGAATGAATGATATATTAAATGAAAATTTCCTAGAAAATTATTTAATACTTGATTTTACTTGCAGATTTATATCTCCAAAGAATGTGCCTATATAGTATGGGGGAATTAGCAGGACAAAGAAGTAGATTTTGGACCTCACAAGCCTGTATTAGGGTTCTCCATTAGATCTTGGGAGAAAATCAATCTTGATATCGAGGCAGTGGAGGTAATGTACGTCAAAAATTGCTCAAGTTTGCAGATTTTGTGTCAGTTCCTGCATTCAAAATTAGCTCTTTCACCTCAATTTTGTTTCCAATATACTTCCAAATTTGATGAGTTTAGTTTTGGATATAAATTTTATGGGTGTTGGATTTGAGATTGATTTCATCCTCAAGATCTATGCGACTGGGATTTTTCTTTGTTTTTGAATTCTCACATTCAAGCTGTCTATGTTATTTAGGCGGGAGCAGCAATTCTGTGGGACCTCATAGTTGGTGGGTGGGATGTTTCCTATCGGTCAGAGTTTGTGCTGAGTGCACAGGGAAGCTATTCAACTCTAATTGACAAGAACAGAAAGTTGTATTCATCTGATGAGCCAATTTTCAATTCCTTCAAGGCATCAGAGGCAGGGAAGGTAGTTGTGATAATAGACAACTCCTCTTTAAACAAGAAGAAGGTTGCAACCTATATATACATGGTAAAAAAGAAAATAGTCTACGAGTTCGAGCCTCACAGTAGATTAGATGTACTTAGAAAGCTTTCTTACTTCAACAATAAGAAATGTTAGTAGTAAAGAATGTGCCATCATGTTGGAGAGGCAAGTTTGTCTCTTTGTAAGCTGGAAATTTTATCTACATATGTAGTACTATATAAAAGTTAATATTGGTAATAATAAAGGTTGGTTGTGTTTCTAGAGCAGATCATCACTGTGAATTCCACAACTTTTCATGTTTGTGATTGATCGGTATATGATATACATGGTAAAGAAAGTATAAATAAAATTTATAAATATTGACCACCCCAAGGCTAGTTAATTTTTTTATTTATTGTTTACCCCATACACAAATCTATATAAATAATATTTTTATTTTGAAAATTGAATATTGTATTACATTTCTCATCAATAAAAATGTTCTTCAAGTAATGGTCTACATTCAAAGGGTTACCTATATGTAAATGAAATCAGTGTGTTGCCTTTGGCTACATATTTTCTAAAAGCTCCAACTTATCTTAAAATAGAACCGATTGTTTGCTTTGTCTTTTTGGTTACTATATAGTTAGTATATCGTGAGTCAGGACCAATGCAACCTAGAGAACCCAAATAAAGGGGGAGAAAAACTATATTTGAGGGTCAAATCCGCTCCAAACCAGAAAATTGGGAGGCGAATCCATGGTTTAAGGTTTATGTGCATTTATTTTTTTGGGCTAACAGTTAATAATTAATTATTTTTAAAATAATTATAGGGATAACTATATAAAACTATGCAAAATGGGTTTTATATATAAAGATTCGCCCCTAAAAAATTAGGGTGTAATGAGTAAATAAAATAGAGCAAAACCAGCTAAATTTGAGTTTTAATGGGTTTTGTCATAGTCAGTAAATGAATTTAATTGGGTTTGCTGTCTCTACCATTGCAGAGCATCCTGCTTCTTTGTGTGAAGCCTACTATAGCTAAAATGGGCACAACCTATCTAAATCTGGCTTTATCCCTATGAAATCTGAGCCTAAGATTTGCAGGGTAAAATTGGCCATAACTCCTTAATCCTTTAGAAATTTTAGTGTTGCTTGCATGGAAATATAGTGTTGATTGTTTTTTTTCCTCTCTCTGTTGTCCAGTACATCCTGCCTCTTTCTGTGAATCTAACTGTAATTAAAATGGGCACAACCCATGTAAAGTTGGCTCTATCCTGCCTCTATATCTATATTTAGATGTGATATGTTACTGCCTATGATTTGTGTGCCTAATCTATTGTTAGCATTAAAATATTGTTTACATTTGTTAAGAATGTATGCATCAAAGTTGTCCCTATCTTCACCAGGGTTGTAGAGTACCCTAGATTTTCAGGGTAAAACTAGCCTGAACTCTTGAAGTTGTCCCTATCTTCACCAGGGTTGTAGAGAACCCTAGTTTTGTAGGGTAAAACTAGCCTGAACTCTTGAAGTTGTTCCTATCTTCACCGGGGTTGTAGAGGTCCCTAGATTTGCAGGGTAAATCCAGCTTGAACTCTGCAACACATATTGATACACTTTGTTCTGTAGATTTGTGTTTGTTTCTTTGGTAAGTTTAAGTGTTAGATTTAATTATCTCATGGGACCCCACACATAAAAATGTTAGGTTCTTCTAATCCAACTCTTATGTATTTTAATACCTAGTTTATCTGGGTGAATAAAGTAATCTCCACAGTCTGTGTTTTTCAGTATATATTATGTATTTGATATTGTTTATTGCAGTTAGTGATTTGAACCATTTGATATCTGCAACAATGAGTTGTGTCACATGCTACTTGAGGTTCCCTGGTCAGCTTAACTCAGATCTAAGGAAGCTGGTAGTGAATTTGATCCTCTTTCCACGTCTTCATTTATTTATCTTTGGATTTTCCCCGTTGACTTCACGTGGTTCACAACAATACAGAGCCCTCACCGTTTCGGAACAAACACAACAGATGTGGGATTCCAAGAACATGATGTGTGTTGCAAATCTCCATCATGGCAGGTATATGACTACATCTTCCATGTTCAGAGGCAAGATGAGTACCAAAGAGGTGGATGAACATATGATGAATGATCAGAACAAGAATTGATCATACTTTGTGGAATGGATCCCCAACAATGTGAAATATAATGCATGTGATATCCCTCCTAAAGGCCTCTCCTTGTTATCCACGTTCATTGGGAACTCAACATCCATTCAGGAAATGTTCAAGAGAGTGAGCGAGCAGTTCACTACCATGTTTAGGAGAAAAACCTTCTTGCATTTGTACACTGGTGAGGGCATGGATGAGATGGAATTCACTGAATCAAAGAGAAACATGAAAGATTTGGTGTCTGAATACATGCAATATCAGGACGCTAGTGCAGAGGATGATTAATACTATGATGATGAAGAATCAACTAAGGAAATCTAGAGTAGAAGCTTACGTAATGTTATTGAAAACCGCTAGTTGTTTCAATGCCTAGTAGTTGTTTGTTTGTGGATTTCATTTTCTTTTCTTATTCTTTCATGGTCTTCTATGCTCTCATAGAAGGTTTTGGCATTGAATGCATAAAATTTGTATACAACTACTATATTATGTCCTTGGTTTTGTTGATCATAATTGAATTTTTATTTTTGTCAATTTCACGTAATCTATACATATTTCATGTGAACGAAAAAAAAAGAAGGTTATCAGTCGCAACAAAGTAAAATGTAGCATGAATTTACTTAATGCATCTTACCTTTCGGATTATACTTGTGCATCCCAACTTTGGTTTTGTACTAGTACATCCTAAGCTAGATTGGAAGGAATGAAAAGTTATGGAAGATTCAACGAATTTTGGAAATATTTTTTTAGACTTTATTCTTAACTGTGCAAATTCTCATGTGTTTCATAACAATACAATAGTTTCCCACAAAATATTTGAGTATGGATATTCAATTATTAGTTACTCGTACTGTGAAAATGCAATTGTATTCCTACAAAACCTTATGTATAATGTGTACACAGACATTTTCTTTCCTTTGCCTTTCTCCCCTTCGAAAGGATTCAAAAAACATGTCCAGATGGGCTACACTGCAAGGAATGGTCTTCCTTTGGCTCAGGTGCATGAAGGATATCTATTTCATCAAAATCACTTGAGGCTTCCAGTGGGCCTCTGTTTTTCTGAGGTTCCTACCATTTGTGTGTTAGAGTAGACTACAACTAGAATGGAAACCTGATCAAAGGTTTAACACTATGTCAATATTACTAGTGAAATTACTATAAGCTACTGCACCTATGTCCTCCAATTGTTATTTTATTGTTCCTTATTGATTAAGAGATTCTATGTAATGCTGAAAGGTATGAGGAGTTAACACATATTTGTGTGGTGTTTCAATAAGTGAAAAATACTTCTCTCAAGTTTTACTTGTATCAGCGCATTTCCAGTTTTGTTTCTTGAATCATAGTTTTTTTTAATCTCAGTGGACCTTTGTGACCTTTTAAGTTCAACCTCATTTTTTTTTTCACCCAAAATTACATGGTTTAGAGATGGATGAGTGTATATAGTCATTTCTTTGTAGGGTCACAATCTGCCCTCAAGGGTTTTGTTTTTCATGGTCAACATAATGGTCACTGTTTTTGTTTCAAAGAGAAAAATCATGGGAATCCCAATGATTCTTCATCACATTTGAAGGAGTTATCCAGATTCCCAAATAATCCCATTGGCATAGATTAGTGCACCTTACCCAGCGGGGTTTAACAAGGCACCTGCTAATATGGAACTAAACAATTTCTTAGCAATATGGTGACAACCAGTTGAGATATAACCCCTTGTGTTAAGGTAGCCCCTACTGTCACATAATACAGTGAGGAAATTAGGCTTTTCACAATATACTTACAAAGGAAACCCTTTCTTTCTATCTTATCCCAAAAATTTGAAGATAATAAAATCATTCTATGAATGAAGTATAGTAATGGACTATTTTATCTTTCTAGGACTTGAATTCCAATATTATCGATTGTAGACTACAGTTCCTTAAACATAATACCTTTGGGTTGTGACTTCCGACTGCCGTTGCCTTTGCTAGAATTCAAAATGGTCCGATTTCAAGTACAATGTTGAATAATTTATCCAATCTTGCTAACTTTCAAGTATTCCATATGTAATTAAGTATCTTTTCTATATTCAGTTTGCAAGCCTGGGATTTTGTTGGGCCCTATAAGGGTGAGGATATTATACTCAGTTTATCAAATAGAAAAATCACCTCTTAATTAGTATTCTCTCTATTTTTAAGGTGTTCATCAATGTCCCATGTTATTTTAGTGCACTATACTCCATGTTGAGCCCTTTCTTGACACAACATACTAAGAGAAAATTTGTAATTGAACGTGAAGGAAAAGTCACAGAGACCTTCTACACGTATGTGAAATTACTTCTCTGATGTAGTGAAAATATGCTCAAACTCCATTGACGACTCTGATTATATATGATAGAATGAAGGATATATTCAATGAAAATTTCCTAGAAACTTATTTAATGCTTTATTTTACTTGCAGATTTATATCTTCAGAGAATGTGCCTATAGTATGGGGGAATTAGCAGGGCAAAGATGTATATTTTGGACCTCAAAAGCCTGCAGTAGGGTTCTCCATTAGAGCTGGGGAGAAAATCAATCTTGAGATCGAGGCAATGGAGGTAATGTACGTCAAAAATTGCTCAAGTTTGCAGATTTTTTGTCAGTTCCTACATTCAAATTTAGCTCTCTCACCTCAGTTTTGCTTCCAATATACTTCCAAATTTGATGAGTTTAGTTTTGGATATAAATTTTATGGGTGTTGGATTTGAGATCGATTTCATCCTCAAGATCTATGTGATTGGGATTTTTCTTTGTTTTTGAATTCTCACATTCAAGCTGTCTATGTTGTTCAGGCGGGAGCAACAATTCCATGGGACCTCATAGTTGGTGGGTGGGATGTTTCCTATCGGTCAGAGTTTGTGCTGAGTGCACAAGGAAGCTATTCAACTCTAATTGACAAGAACAAAAACTTATCTTCATTTGATGAGCCAATTTGCAATTCCTTCAAGGCATTAGAGGCAGGTGAGGTAGTTGTGATAATAGACAACTCCTCTTCAAACATTAAGAAGGTTGCAACCTATAGATACATGGTAAAAAATAACATAGTCTACGAGATTGAGCCTCACAGTAGATTAGATGTACTTAGAAATATTTCTTACATTCAACAATCAGAAACGTTAGTAGTAAAGAATGTGACATCATGTTGGAGTAGCAAGTTTGTCTTTAGAAGCTGGAAATTTTATCTACATATGTAGTAATATATAAAAGTTAATATTGGTAATAATAAAGGTTGGTTGTGTTTCCAGAGCAGATCATCACTGTGAATTCTACAAATTTTCATGTTTGTGATTGATAGGTATATGATATACATGGTAAAGCAAGTATAAATAAAATTTATAAATATTGACCACCCCAAGGCTAGTTAATTTTTTTTATTTATTGTTTACCCCATACACAAATGTATATAAATGATATTTTTAGTTTGAAAATTGAATATTGTATTACATTCCTCATCAATAAACATGTTATTCAAGGAATGGTCTGCATTTAAAGGGTTAACTATATGTAAATGCAATCAGCCTGTTTCCTTTGGCTACATATTTTCTAAAATCTCAAAACTTATCTTAAAATAGAACCGATTGTTTGCTTTGTATTTTTGGTTACTATATAGTTAGTATATCGTGAAGTCAGGGCCAATGCAACCTAGAGAACCCAAATGAAGGGGGAGAAAACCTATATTTGAGGGTCAAATCCGCTCCAAACCCGAAAATTGGGAGGCGAATCCATGGTTTAAGGTTTATGCGCATTTATTTTTTTGGGCTAATAGTTAATAATTAATTATTTTAAAAATAATTATAGGGTTAACTATATAAAACTATACAAAAGGGGTTTTATATATAAAAATTCGCCCCCTCCAAAATTAGGGTGTAATCAGTAAATAAACCATAGCAAAACCATCTAAATCTAAGTTTTAATGGGTTTTGTCGTACTCAGTAAATGTCTTTAATTGGGTTTGTTGTCTCTGCCGTTGCAGAGCATCCTGCTTCTTTCTATGAAGCCTACTATAGCTAAAATGGGCTCAACCTATCTAAATATGGCTTTATCCCTATGAAATTTGAGCCCAAGATTTGCAGGGTAAAACTGGCCATAACTCCTTAATCCTTTAGAAATGTTAGTGTTGACCACATGGAAATATGGTGTTGATTGTTTTTTTTCTCTCTCTGTTGTCCAGTACATCCTGCCTCTTTCTATGAATCTAACTGTAATTAAAATGGGCACAACCCATGTAAAGTTGGCTCTATCCCGCCTCTTTATCTATATTTAGATGTGCTATGTTACTGCCTATGCTCTGTGTGCTTAATCTATTGTTAACATTAAAATATTGTTTACATTTCTTAAGAATGTATGCATCAAAGTTGTCCCTATCTTCACCAGGGTTGTAGAGCGCCCTAGATTTACAGGGTAAAACCAACTTGAACTCTTGAAGTTGTCCCTATCTTTTCCGGGGTTGTAGAGTGCCCTAGTTTTGCAGGGTAAAACCGGCCTGAACTCTTGAAGTTGTCCCTATCTTCACCGGGGTTGTAGAGTGCCATAGATTTGCAAGGTAAATCCAGCCTGAACTCTTCAACACATATTAATACACGTTGCTCTGTAGATATGTGTTAGTTTCTTTGGTAATTTTAAGTGCTAGATTTAATTATCACATGGGACCCCACACATGAAAATGTTAGGTTCTTCTACTCCAAATATTATGTATTTTAATACCTAGTTTATCTGGGTGCATAAAGTAATCTCCACTGTCTGTCTTTTTCAATATATCTTATGTATTTGATATTTTTTATTGCAGTCGGTGCTTTGCACCATCTGATATCTGCAACAATGAGTGGAGTCACCTACTACTTGAGGTTCCCTAGTCAGTTTAACTCAGATATAAGGAAGCTGGCAGTGAATTTGATCCGCTTCCTGCATCTTCATTTCTTTATGGTGGGATTTGCTCCGTTGACTTCACGTGGTTCACAACAATACAGAGCCCTCAGCGTTCCGGAACTAACACAACAGATGTGGGATTCCAAGAACATGATGTGTGCTGCAAATCCCCATCATGGCAGGTATATGACTACATCTGCCATGTTTAGAGGCAAGATGAGTACCAAAGAGGTGGAGGAACATATGATGAATGCTCAAAAAAATAATTCATCATACTTTGTGGAATGGATCCCCAACAATGTGAAATATAGTTCATGTGATATCTTGCCTAAAGGCCTCTCCATGTCGTCCACGTTCATTGGGAACTCAACATCCATTCAGGAAATGTTCAGGAGAGTGAGCGAGTAGTTCACTGCCATGTTTAGAGAAAAACCTTCTTGCATTTGTACACTGGTGAGGGCATGGATGAGATGGAATTCACTGAATCAGAGAGAAACATGAATGATTTGCTGTCCGACTACATGCAATATCAGGATGCTAGTGCAGAGGATGATGAATATTATGATGATGAAGAATCAGCTCAGGAAATCTAGAGTAGAAGCTTACGTAATGCTATCGACAACCGCTAGTTGTTTCAATGCCTAGTAGTCGTTTGTTTGTGGATTTCATTCGATTTTATTGTTCTTTCATGGTCTACTTTGCTCTCATAGAAGGTTTTGTCATTGAATGCATAAACTTTGTATACAACTACTATATTATGTCCTTGGTATTGTTGATCATAAATGAATTTTTATTTTTTTCAATTTCACGTGATCTATACATATTTCATGTGAACGACAAAAAAAACAAGGTTATTCGTCGCAACAAAGTAAAATGTAGCGTGAATTTACTTAATGCATCTTACCTTTCGGATTAGACTTGTGCATCCCAGCTTTGGTTTTGTACTAGTGCATCCTAGCCTAGATTGGAAGGAATGCAAAGTTATGGAAGATTCAACGAATTTTGGGAATATTTTTGTTGACTTTATTCTTAACTGTGAAAATTCTCATGATTTTCATAAAAGTACAATAGTTTCCCACAAAATATTTGAGTATGGACATTTAAACAAGGATTAATTCTCCTCTCATGAACTAGGTACATATTCCGTAGAGGTCATTGAATATGCATTTTGTGGATAGTATTTTTTGAAGGTTTCAGAGGTAGGCATGAAGAGAACAAAGAAAATTTTAAGATAACTCACAAAAGTTGATAAAAAAACCACCCATTCTTCCAAAAAATTTCGTATTGCCTCCAAATTTATCACCTACATCACCGTTATCTCACATGGAAGATGTATCCCCACTCCCCGGTGTTACTTTGCACCTCTTAGTGCAAATGCTAGTATTACTTGATTTTCCATGCTTACGTGGAATATGGTCGAGAGAAGGAACTATAACAACAATGGATTTGCATGAAAGCTTTATAGTTTTTTCAAACGTGAAAGTTGTGATGCGTTACTAAGTTTATTCATTATTTTATAGATCATTACACATTAAACTGAGTTTACTCCTTGACTGGCATTGCATTCAACATTGTGCACAAGGATGATTTAAATGTATCAATCAAAAGTATGATTTTATCTATATTTGACAATTCAAGTTGAATACATCATATAATACATAGGAGTGCTATGGCTTTGAAGTTCAATATGAAATAATCTATTGATTGCTACTATTATTATTATATAAGGGGTGCTTTTCCAATGGCCATTTATTATCTATGTGAAGTGTTATCACTTAGTAATTTATCAAGGTTAAAGAAAGAATTTACCGAGGTAACCAGAAACCTACTTTTGAGTTTAGGATCTAGCCCTTCTAAACTCAGAGAGGGATCTCTTTGTATGATTTAGATTTATTTGAAATATATATTTGGCTAGTTAATAAGTACAGAGATGGTTTTTGAATTGGTTTTGGTTGGAAATGCAGAGGAAGGCCATTGGGAAATGGAGTCAAAGAGGATTGGGTGATTAATTTGCATAAGTATCAAGCTTAAGTGAAACAGGGAAAGGTATAAATTACTACTGGATCCTTTAGATTTGGATGAAATTTAATAAAAGAAGAAGGAAGACTTAATCAAAACTAGGGAGAATTTAAGAATTCCATAATCTGGATATAAAAATAGAGGCTCAATCGAAACTAGGGAGCAATGAAGAATTCCCTAATCTGGATATCAGAAGAAAACATGTATATTACTAACAGTTAAAGGTAGAGTGTATGTTCTCAACAGATTCTACAGTAATACTCCTGTTAGACAATTCATAATTAAGAAAACAATAAAATGGAAACAAAGGAAAGCACATATACAATGAGGAAAACTTCACCAGTAGATATGGCACTTGAATCCTGAAACAAATTCTCTTTTATTAATGAAAATAGTCACTTCAACTTAGTGGACTGCATCGCCCTGAATGGTGAGGTTCCTGGTTACAAAATCCAACATCTATTACTTCAAATGATGAAGTATTTATACAAATTCTAAACTAAAATATCTTGAAAAAATATCAAGATTTATTACAAATATCTACAATTGTGTTACATAAATAGAACTCAAACATAGGACATTAAAAAATAATGAATCTACTTGGCACTATCTTTGTGAATTTCTGGTGAAAACAAAGAGCAATTCAAATTCGATAGCAGCTCTTATTTGATGAGGTGGCATCCAAGTCACTAATAGTCTTTGAGTTTTTTCCTCTCGAATTTATGAAAAATAGGGTCCAAAAATACCTTTATATATCTCAATCCAAGATATATATGTAAAAAGTGAAAGAGGTTATAGTAGCTAAATATGTTGTTAAAATAAACGTCTCTCAGTTTCCTAAAATTACGCTCCAGTTGTTCACAATAGGCTTTGTAAAAATATGTGTAAAACAAAACTTTGCAGAGTCCGAAAAATAGGCTGTGAAGATGTGCATGTATCTCTCATTTTGTAATAAGTTAGGTCCCTATATTACTAGTTTAATTCCTTATTTTTATTAGTGTAGCCCCCTTATTGTTATTGTTGTACCCCTGTAACCCCAATATTGTTATTATTGTGCCCTTACATTATTATTGTTAGGTCAGATAGGATTATATTATGGCCCCATGGACTCCTATATATAGAAGGAGGTTTTGGTCATTTGTATCATCCAAGAATTGTTCATTTATGTAATCTATTGGAGGTTTCCCCCTCAAATTGGTTGATTTCTAAGGCGTTGATATCTCTTTTCTTCTATTTTTGGAGCTGGTTTCATAACATTTGGTATCAGAGCTTTGGATTCTAGGGTTTCGCTGCTCCAAACAGGTCATCGTGGAATTTTCGCTATAAATTTTTTTCTATGAAGTTTCAAAAGCTGAAATTTTTACAGAGCGAAGCCAAAATCTCGAGGAACATCATGGAACAATTTCAGATCTTGTTTCAAAATATTCTCGGAGATATGATCTGTTCAAGTTAGGGATGTTTGCAGGCTCATGAATTTAACCTAAACAGGTCATCGTGGAATTTTCTCTATAAATTTTTTTCTACAAGGGTTCATAAGTTGATTTTCTTACATAGAAAAGCCGCAATCCTAAGGAATGTCGTGGAAAAGTTTCAGAGCTTGATTCACAATATTTTTGGAGATAGGTTCTGTGGAAATTAGGGATGTTTTAGGATCCCTAATTTCATCTCAAATAGGTGATCATGGAAAAATCGTCATAACTCTCTCTCTGAGCATTGGATTGGAATTATATAAAAAGTGGCCGCAAGTACACAGACTGTAGTTTCCTCTGTATCAATTTCAGAGTCGAAGGAGGAAACAATGATACGTGGAACTCCGTACAAGGTCACTCTACTAATCGAGTTCATAATTAGGTCATTGTGGGAGATTGGGCATAACTTTTTCTTGAAGAATCCAAATCAAGTGAGACCTGTGAAAATTTAAAGAAGCTTCAAAGGGATACTATAGGGCTATATTTCAGATATTTAAGATATGAAATAATAAAGATAATTTAGTTTCAATACCGAGATCCTCAAAAAAAAAAAAGTGTGTATTTTTTTTTCAAATTGCATAAGTCTTGTGTGAAAAATCAATTTGAATTGATTCCAAGGGCATATTGTAGAATAGATATCAGTATTTGGTTATAAAATTCCCCTTAAAAAGAATTCAACACCGATTAAGCCTTTAGAAGGCTCTACTGTGACTCATGAAGATGAAGAATTGCACCATGACATATCAAAATTACAAGAGCAAGTGCAACAAATTTCGCTCTCGCAAAGAGAAATAAAAAATGAAATGGAAGTTTTGAAGAAAGGCGTGGAAGTTAAGATGGATGGTTTGAAGAAAGGCGTGGAAGCTAAGATGGATAGCATGGAAGATGGCATGGAAGCTAAGATGGATGACATGAAAGAAAACATGGAAAACATAAAAGACATGAAGAATGATCTAAATGCACACATGGAAGGTTTGACAAAGTTGATACAAGAAATGTTTCCTAATGCCGAAAAGATAGTAGAGGAAACTAATGATGAGAACAAAATAAATGTTAATAGTGATTTCATAAGCTCTAATGTTGGATGGAAGAACCACCATATTCCAAATATGGATATGAGGAAGTTTGATGGCAAGGATCCCGTAACATGGATACTACAGATGGAGAAATATTTTTATCTCAATAATATGGAAAACACACAAAAGGTACACATTGCAACTTTACATTTAGAACAAAATACATTTGTATGGCATCGATGGCTTTTCTCCCGTAATTTTTTTTTCATTTGGTCAATTTTTACAGAGGAAATGATAGCACATTATTAGGATACAAAAAGCAACACCTTCTTTAGCCAATTGATAAATCTCAAACAAAAGGGTTCAGTGGTGGAGCACATTCAGGACTTCTAAAAATTGAATATAAGGGTAACTGATATTCCATAGGAACACAGGATTGATGTCTTCATAGGGACTTTAAAGGATAACATCCAACATGAAGTTCACATTTGGGAACCTGATTCATTGGAAAAGGCATTCAAGTTGGCAAGAAAATTTGAATGTAAAATTATGGCGACAAGGAAGCCTACCACTCACATATATAAAGATGGAAGTGTTGCTACTCCTAGACTTCCACAACCTACAAGGTTGACACCACAAAAATTGGAAGAAAAAGATAAAAAGGGATTTTCTACAGTTGTGATTGAAAAAACACTAAAGGTCATAAGTGTGCTGAGAAGAAATTATTTTACATAGATTGTGAAGAGGAAGAAGAAAATGAACAAGAATCTTCAAAAGAAGAGGATATACACCAGAACCAACCCTAGAAGAGGAAGAAATGAGTCCAACCATATCATGTAATGCATTGGCAGGAATTACCACTCCTCAAACTCTCAATATAGAAGGACATATCAAGAAGAAAAATGTATTAGTGTTGATTGATTTGGGTAGTACCCATAATTTTATTCATTGTAAGGTAGCCAAGGAATTGAATTGTTTCCTATACCCAGCACCAGAATGTCAAGTGATGGTTGCAAATGGAGGAACTATAAATTGCTCTGGAAAATGCCATAATTTCAAGCTAACCATGGGGGAATATCTATTTAATAGTCCAATGCTTTCCATTCCAATGGGAGGTGCTGATGTTGGACTAGGAATACAATGGTTACAATCTTTGGAAATGGTAGCTTTTAATTTTCAAGAAATTTTATTGAATTTTTTTTAGAAGGAAAGGAAGTCGAATTATAGGGTATCGCAGGGAAGCTAAGAAAGATAATAAGCTCTAATGTCATGAAAAAGCTTCCGAAGAAAGAACAACGAGGTGTAACTGCACAATTATGCTCACTAGAAGTTCCAACATCAAAATCATCTATTTTTGCAGATCTCCAAAAAGTCTTGGACAATCATTCGAAGGTGTTTGAAACTCCCAAAGGACTCCCACCTATTCATGATCATGATCATGTTATTCATTTGATTCCAGGAAGTGTTCCTCCAAACACCAGGCCTTATAGATATCCTTATATCCAAAAGAGCGAAATTGAACGTATGATTGCAAAAATGTTAGAGGCTGGTATAATTCAACCTAGTCAAAGTTCTTTCTCTGCTCCAGTAGTATTAGTGCACAAGAAGGATGGATCATGGCGCATGTGTCCAGATTATAGGGAGCTCAATAAGCTCACCATTAAAGATAAATTTCCCATTCCCGTGATTGATGAATTATTGAATGAATTACATGGAGCAATTTATTTTACCAGGTTGGATCTTTGTTTAGGATATCATCAAATTAGAATGAAGGCTGAAGATATTCTGAAAACAACATTTCGAACTCATGAGGGTCATTATGAATTTGTGTTCATGCCTTTTGGCCTTTGTTGTGTAACCAGCTCCAAAAAGAGAAGAAAAGAGATATCAACGCCTTAGAAATGAGCCACTTCGAGGGGGAAACCTCCAATACATTACATAAATGAACAATTCTTGGATGATACAATTTACAAAACCTCCTTTCTATATATAGGAGTCCATGGGGCCATAATGTAATCCTAGTGGGCCACAATGCAATCCTAGCCGACCTAACAATAATAATTTAAGGGCAAAATAATAACAAAATGGGGGTTACAAGGGTACAATAATAACAATAAGGGGGGCTACACTAACATACTAAGGGGCTACACTATTAATATAGGGACTTAACATGCCCCTCTCCTTCAACAAGTGTTGTCCTCAACGCTTGATTATTTCTTGATACTTCTGTATAAAATTCTCATCCTCCCATGTGAAATATTCTACAGGAAAGTTCTTCCACTTGCTGAGATACTTTGAAATTGATCGTACTTGTTGAGTTCTTGTTTCTATGACTGCTTCATAACTTCTTTCGATGTGATGTTGATCTTCCTGTTGTTTCATTAGATTCTGCACCAAAGTTGGGTTATCCTTTGAGAGTTGGAGAACTTGTTGTTGGTGCTCGATGTGATCTTCCACTAATTTATCATCCATATTTGCTATTATTTGATCCTTCAAACAATCCAAATTAGCCTCCATTTTTTCTTTTAAACCATCTATTTCATCTTCAATTTCTCTTCGTAAGATTGAAACTTGTTGCACTTGGTACCGTAATTTTGATATCTCATACTGCAACTCTTCCTCTTCATGTGTCATAGTATAGCTTTTTGAGGGATTAATGGGTATGGAATTATTTTTTGGAGGCATAATATAACCCATTACTGACAAAAATTCTTCAATATGCCCTTGGAATCAATTCAACTGGATTCTTCAAACAAGACTTATGCAATTCGGAAAAAACAATACACACCTTTTTCTTTCTTTTGAGGAGCTCGATATTGAAATTGGATTATCTCTGTGATTGCAGATCTTCAATATCTTAAATTCAGCACTGAAGTAGCTCTCTGAATTCTCTTTTGAATGCCACAGGTCTGACCTGATTTGTATTTCCCAAGACAAAGTTGTGTCCAATCTCCCACAATGACCTAATTCTGGACTGGTTCAGTAGAGCACACTTGTAGGACTTGCCACGTGTCACTGTTTCGTCCTTTGTCTCTGAAATTGATAGCCAAGAAACTACAGTCCATGTAATTGCGACCACTTTTTACGGCACTCAAATCCACTGCCCAGAGAGAGAGTTATTGAACTTTTCCCACGATCACCTCTTTGAGATGCAATTCAGGAGCCTGAAAAAGCACTACCTTCCACAGATCATATCTCCAAAAATATTGCGAACCAAGCTCTAAATTTTTTTGAAGAATTTCCTCAAGATTTCAGCTTCGCACCATATGAATTTCAGATTCTAAACCTTCATAGAATAAAATTTATAGCGAAAATTCCACGATGACCTGTTTAGGAGCGTGAAACAAGACCTAACTTCCACAGATGATATCTCCGAAAATGTTGCGAACCAAGCTCTGAAATTTTTAGACAAGCTTCCTCAGGATTTTGGCTTCGCACCCTAAAAATTTCAGCTTCTGAAACTTCGTAGAAAATTTTTTATAGCGAACATGCCACGATGACCTGTTTGGAGCAGCGAAACCCTAGAATCCAAAGCTCTGATACCAAATGTTGTGTAACCAGCTCCAAAAATAGAAGAAAAGAGATATCAACGCCTTAGAAATGAGCCACTTCGAGGGGGCAACCTCCAATACATTACATAAATGAACAATTCTTGGATGATACAATTTACAAAACCTCCTTTCTATATGTAGGAGTCCATGGGGCCATAATGTAATCCTAGTGGGCCACAATGTAATCCTAGCCGACCTAACAATAATAATTTAAGGGCACAATAATAACAATATGGGGGTTACAGGGGTACAATAATAACAATAAGGGGGGCTACACTAACATAATAAGGGGCTATACTATTTAATATAGGGACTTAACAGCCTTACCAATGCACCCTCTACATTTCAAGGGTTGATGAATTCCACTTTCAAACCCTTAGAAAATTTGTGCTAGTATTTTTTGATGATATACTAATCTACATCGGGTATTGGAAGGATCATGTTCATCATGTTGATAGGGTGCTCAAACTATTGGAGGAGAAAATATTATATGCAAAAACATCCAAATGTTTCTTTGGAGTACAAGAGGTGGAATATTTGGGTCACATTGTATCTCATGAGGGTGTTAAGGTAGACCCTAACAAAATTAAAGCCATTAAGGAATGGAAAGTCCCCACAACCATAAAGCAGTTGCGAGGATTTCTCGGGTTAACAGGGTATTATCGCAAGTTTGTTAAAAATTATGGGAGAATAGCAGCACCTCTAACAACATTATTGAAGAAAGATGCATTTTCATGGACTCCTGAAGCAACTAAGGCCTTTGAACGTCTTAAAGAGGCAATGTGCCTAGCACCGGTCTTAACTACACCAGACTTCACAAAAACCTTTATTGTGGAATGTGATGCCTCAGGAAATGGAATTGGTGCAGTTTTAATGCAGGAAGGAAGACCCATTGCTTTTGAAAGTCGTCCAATCAAAGGAAAGTATTTACAGAAACCTATTTATGAGAAGGAAACGTTAGCAATACTACATGCACTAAAGAAATGGCGAACTTCTTGTAATAACATTTTTTCACCGTCCCTGCAATCCCTCGTCCCGTACATTGGAGGACTATTCCCGTGACCTGTGAACAGTAAAATGTCATGAAACACCTTGATAGCATCATTATGCATAAGGACAAGAATTCTCCTGAAGAACATTTCCCTTGAAAAACCCTAAAAACCCATGTTTTGGCATTAGCGCGGGTAGCTAGTTCATCCCTTGCGCCAATAGGGAAGATTTACACTAGTGGGCGCGCTTGAAATTCTGGCCGCCTCTGTCCACGTGACAGCTACCACGCCAAGCCTATTAAGGATTTTTTTTTAACAAAATAAGGTGGAAGTTTGATTCTAACAACTTCAGAACGGATCATAAAAAAAGGGGTTGGGTTGTTTGCCTCTGGATCTCCCTGTTTAGGAAGTGGTTTTCCACCTCTCATGGAACCTTTCTAAGAGATAGGACTCTCCCCCATGATTATAGGGAGCCTAACCTCTCCTTCTCCCTCTATAAAAGCCTGCCCGCTCCATTTGCTAGCTATCTGAAATTTTGGGAAGGAAATTATAATTGAGTGACAATCAAGAGTAGAGCTAAGGAGAACCCTGTGAGAGAGAGAGAGTTTTGTCAAATCCTTGACGAGGTTTGTGAGACATGTCCCGCTGGAACCCTGTCGAAGGAAGATCACGATGTCAGAGCACCGGTTGTAATCGTTCTCTCGTATCTTAATATACATGACTCTGCTATTGGTTCCATGATTGTGTTTGTCCATTATATAATGCAATTTCATTCATTCCTCCCTGACTGATCGATAGTTATAAAGTGTGAAATATTACGTCGCATGTTGTCCCTCTTCTTTGCATGTGTACAGGTATCTAGATGCAGCAAGCTCATGGATCGTGACCTATCCAGCTAGGAACGAAAGTTCCACTTCTTCTTCAACAACAGAAGTGAAGGAATCACAGTAAGCGATCTATTGCAATTCTATCTTTTGTAACTAGGAATCAATAACTTTGCGTGTTTCGATTGTTGCTAGACCCACTCTAGGGCTAGTGGGATCACCTCTATCCGCAGAGGGGATTTACCTCCACAACAATTTGGCGATTTCGCTGGGGGTCAGTGGAAGTTGGTCCTTCCTCCATTGGGTTGTTTTTTGGCTTTTGTTTGATTAGTCTACTTTTCTGGCTCACCTTCCTTGGTGTTAAAACCTTGTTCAGCCCCCAGAAGACTAGACCTAGCCTCTGTTAGTTCATTTTCATTATTTTGCTAGGGTAAACCTGATTGGCGTGGTTATCACTCTAACAGTCACACCAAAGGGCACTTGTTGCTAGTTAGGCACCTGCGCCAACCCTTGTTTGGCGCAGATTACAGCCAAACAGGCACGCCAACCCTCCTAGGTTTTAGGTTTTGCCTGTTTTTGGACTCTCTAAGCTTGATTTTTGGTCCTGGTATGTTTTTTCTGATTGTTTGAGTGCTTTGAAGTCATTTTTTACTGTGTTTAGCCCCTATCCTCCATTTTTTTTCCCTTTTGGGTCTTTGCTTTCCTGGTCAACCTTGTTTCAGCTTCTTTGCATTCATCTTGCTGAATCCAATTGAATCATTGCGTTTATTGATTGATTGTATTCTCTTTCGTTCAGTTTCGCTTTGTGTTGCTCCAAGCCTAGATCACACGGTTTGTTTGAGTCTCTTTCGATAATCTTCTTCGTTTTGAGGGATTTCATCATTGGTTTGAGTCTTGATTGTGCTTGTTTGAGTTGAGTGAACTTGTTTTGTTTCAACTCTCTCCTTATCATTCTCAAATTCATGTTTTCATTATTTTTTCATTCATTTAGTGCATTTGCTCTAATATATTGAAAAATAAAAAAAAACAAAATATTTTTCATTTTGATTGGCATAGCGAAAATTGAAAACTCTTTCGCATTACTAGTGTTGTACAACGCTAGAGAAAAGTTTTCTAGTTTCATTAGCTTGTAGTGAAAACAGTAGTGGATGTTTTTGTGTGTTCATTTTGTTGTCATTTGAAAGCTTTCAACTCTCCCGTAGATAGATCTTCATTGAACAAAATCATATTTTGTGGCATGTAGTTTGCATCTAGAGGTTTTATGAGATCCAACATTTGATAGGGCCTTGAAATCGAAACATAAATTGAAGATCAACTTTAAAATTTACTGAATTAACCTAAGGCAGCATTGAAACTTAACGAAACATCTAGTAGTCTAAAATAGAGACATGTTCCAGCGTCTTTAAGCATAGTATATGTCGCTTTCCATCTAGATACTGATAGCGCTAGTACAGACTTGTGCTCCCCGTGCCGTCGTGTATATAAAGGGAGATCCCATTAGGTTGCAAATCCTTTATCAATAGGGAGATGAGTCTGCTGCCTTTTACCCGTGATACACCGGACACAACATTCGAAGAGATTACCTTCACATACGTTAAGTCCTTGGTTGATTTATTTTTCATTTTTACCAAGGTGTATATGGAAGTTCACAGATATCTAGTACACCCATTTACCTAGATTACCAGAGCAGTCATTTTGATCTTTACTGACTCCCTAAATTTGAAAAGATCATCAAGCGCTTATCCTTTCATGCTTGTTTCCAAACTAAAAGTGATAGAATCATCTTTTACTCGTTTCTAGACTCTTAAAACATGAAACAATAAAATTTCCAGTTTCAATGTGGTAAAATTAATCACCTACGATCACACGCCCATTTAGAGATTGATTCTTTCGGCCTGTTTTTGTTTGCCTTGGTTTTTTCCCATGTGTCTTTGTTTTTGATCTCTTCCTCTTTTTGCTATAGTCACAGTGGCGGAACCAACAATTTCGTCTATTGGTACTCCTTATACAGACGATTCATCAGAGGTCTCTCAGTCCTCTATTAAGCATCAACAGCCCGTTGTGTCCGAGTTTCCCCTTGGGGGACCGGTTATATCTGAACTTCCCTTTGGGGGACCAGTTGAGTTCAATTGGCCCTTGTCCAACACTTGGTTTAGATTTGGAGTTGGGGAACACTTCCCTCCTCTTACATTAGGATCACCATTTTTGGCTGCTGTCGTACCTCCTAGTCCCCATCGTCTTTTATAAGATCTTACGGCAGGGTCAGATATGGACTCATCCAGTCCTATTCCTAGTGAGGGAATTCCTACTTCTGGTGAAGACTACCAGCTTTTTCCCGAAGACATCCCCGAACCATCTATTTTGTCTTCACCTGGTCCATCACTCCCAGTTGGATATAAGTCTTTAAGTCATGTCATGGCTGCTATTTCCTCTAACGGAATATCGACTCCATCCACAAAACCGACCATTCCCTCGTTAGGGATGTCACCATTGACACCTCTCATGCCATCTCCTTTTGTCACATCGGTACCTGTTAGACCTACTATCTACGTGGTTTCGTCTATGCCTGTTGTCACCACTCAATCAACTAGGACCTTGTCATCTCCTAAAGATGTTTATATAGCTTCTGCCATTCCCAAGAACCTTTCTCCCAAGGAGTATTCGATGTCTTTATAGCCACCGAACTCCCAGGTTGATCAGTCCCCTCAGGATCTTTATCGTCCTTACTTTTCTCATTATGGAGCAAATGGTGCCCTGATCTACTCATTTCCATTTCAATACGATGAGCACGGAAACCCTATTCATTTTCTTGCTCCTGAGGCTTATCATTATATTAATGGTTTTATCCCGGCCCTGCCTGTGCAACCTTCTAACCAACAAGGACAACCCTTCCAAGGACAACCCTTGTTTTAGCAAGGATATTCTTCTAGCCCACAAGGACAACCCTTCCAGGGACAACCATCAGCCCAGCTAGGGTATGCGTACGACCCGCAAGGGCAACCCTTACAGGGACAACCTTCAGTCCAACAGGGATTTTTTTACAGCCCGCAAGGGCAGTCTTACAATCCTCAAGGTCAACCTCTACAGCCTCACCCTGTGGTCTAACTAAGGCAACCTCAACGACTAGCAGGGCAACCAGGGTATCAACCTGGACCTCCATATGGTCTTGAGGGAAAACCCATCCTTCTCAACCTTTGGTGCAACCTCAGCAGCCTCATTTTCCAATTGGTCAAAATGTTGCACAGCCGAGGCCATCTTATGGTCGTGTCACAGGTCAACCTGGTTATCAGGCACAACCTGGCCCACTCTCGCCATCAGGCCAACCTGCTCAGCTGGGGCAACCTAGTGTCCCTCATCATCCAGGTCAACCTGTTCAACCAAGACAACCTGCACAGCCTGTTAACCCTGCTCAGTTGTCGATCTATTCTACGTCACAGTGGAATCCACCTGTGCGCCTAACTTATCCGACTTAGTAGGGCCCCACTTACCAGCAACCCATTCGGCCCCAAGGCGGATATTACCCTCAAGGTCATTCTCGACCGGTTTAAAACTTGCCTCAAGGTTTTGGTTATTACCCTCAACAGCCAAGCTATAATTATACTTCACAACAAATCCGTACACTACTCAATCAGGGCCCACGTATAATCAGAATCAGTACCCTGGTTATCAACCCCCGTATCCTGGTTTTTAGCCGCCATATCAACCCAATTATCCGGCTTATACCCCCTATGGTCAAAATCCTCCAGGACAGAACCAATGGGGGCAGATTTATGCTCAACCAGTATGGAGTACAGGTACAGGTCCTTATCGGGGACCTGGCATGCCTTTTAACCCTCAATTACCTTTTCTCACCACGTTGGAGTTACTGGATGTGTCCAAATTGACCAATGATCCGATTCTTCATAATCCATATTGGCCTCTAGTTCCGACGAAGGTGCCTAGTGATTGTCCTAAGTTTGAGGGAAAATCTAGAGAAGACCCCCAAGCACACATCATGACATACCACTTATGGTGTTCTTCGAATTCTTGGGTGGATGACTCGATTTGTCTACGTCTTTTCTAGTGCACTCTCATCGGCACTGCTGCTAAATGGTATATAGAATTGTCCCGTGGTATTTTTCAAGATTTTAATACTCTAGCTATGGCGTTCTTGACGCATTTCCAATTACCGGTTCGTTACGAAGCCGGGACGCATCTCCTGACATCTCTGAAACGGGAAAAAGCTACTCATATTTCAATCACATTCACGAATGGAGACGTCATCATCGTCTGATCAAGTTTGACATTCCTAATCAGCTTCTAACTCACTGGGTCACGACCTCTTTTGTCAATAATATTGCACAAGACATTGCTATGGGGGCATGTGTAACCGAGGAACAAGCCATTTCTCGTGCCCAGTACCTCGATTTAGTGTACTCTCAGTCAGGCACATTATATGACATATTGATTGATGCCCCATGACCAAGGAGATCTAAAGCGCTAGCTACTCCATTAGTAGACGGTGTTATTGGTTCCATCTCTCATACTTCTCGCAAGTCTTCCAATGGGAAGCAGAAATTGAATTCTTCCAACAATTCTGCTCCTCGGGCTACCCCTGATTCTGGTAAAACCACGGAGGTCAACGCCGTCCAGGCCAATCCCGTGGACAAGAATTCCAAGGGGAAAAATAAGGGCAAAGGAAAAGCCAAATATGATGCCCCAAAACTAGAATCGTCCAAACCATGTGCTGATGATGGTTCACAGCGAAAACCGAATTACCCTTGCATGATTTGTGATGAAGACCACTACACCAAAGATTGTCCTAGACAATTCGAGGTTAGTCAACTTCTTAAGGGCTCTAAAGGAACTTCGGAAGTTCCTAAGGAACCTTTTCCATCTCAGCAGACCCAGATGGTCGAGAAGCCTTCGCCATCTGCACCGTTTGGGTCTCAGGTTTTCATGATGAATGGTGCTGCACTGGTTTCTATTGCCACTCGGTTGAAGGATTATGCCAGATCACGCCAAGCAACTAGGAAGGAAGTCGTTGATGGCCCTCCTCCCCCGCCTGCCTTTGGTCCTCTTGAGATTGAAAGGCCCAGTGTTGAACCCGTTGTATGGCCGCCTCCCAAAGGTGTTCTCTGAAAGTCGTCCTATAATCCGAACGTCTGTGCTGCTCAGCATTACAGCATTGTTGAGGATTTGGCATAGGCGCCTTCCGCGATGTCCGCGCTGGAAGTACTTCAGATTTGTCCCTCCCAATAGAAATCTTTGTTATCTGTGATTGGCGGAATTGATCCTGCCGATTCTAGCCTTCTCACCTTTGATCTAGAGAATTTCGTCCCCCGACTTCCGCACCAGATCGCGCTTGTTATACAAGTCGGCATTAATGGCCTCAATATTCACAGAGCCGTTTTGGACGAAGGTGCATCTACCTATGTTATTTCATCTGCTTGCTGGAAGGCCATTGGATCTCCAACCCTCACTTCATCTCCCAATGCCCTTGAGGCATTCGACGGAAGGGAATCAAAACCTTTGGGTGTTCTCCCGAGTCTACCAATTACATTGCAAGGAAAGACACTCAACGTCGAAGTGGAAGTTGTTGATTCCATACTCAACTAAAATATTCTACTCAGTCGCAGTTGGACCCATGCCATGTTGTGCGTTCCGTCCACCCTCTTTCGACTTTTGAAGTTTCCACATGAGGGCAAGATTATTACTGTCGATCAGTTGTCTTTCTTTACCTCGTCCTCCGAGAAAAATGTGCCATATGTGGATCAAATTCCTCATCCCCCTGAAAGTATAGGACCAGGTCTGTTCAAGGACCCCATTCTCATGGGTATTTTCCCATTCCACCACCGAACACTGTTCAAGTCAATATGATCTCTAGGTCGGATGACCTGTGGATCATCCCTTCTCCTGAACAGGTTTCCCCTTTTGGAGAATCGATGCCTCTGACCCAGGTTGAAATCAATTATTATGAGATCATTGCCACATCAGATCCTCCTCCTACTAATAATGCTCCTTTGAGCATGGCTCTTGATGTTTATTCTCAATCCCCTTGGCTCGGCGATGCATATTTTCCTGATCCTTTCAGAGAAGTTTTTCCGTCTGACGAAGCTATCGTAAAGACTATGTCTCTCAAAGATATGCCGTGGAGTGATGGGCATCATTACCATCATTCGCCTCTCCCATTACATCCTGTCATTACCATAGGCCCTTTTTCCAAATGGGGCATTGATTTTATGACGTGTAACCCTCACTCGGCCGGGGGGCATGCTTATATCATCGTTGCCGTATATTATTTCACCAAGTGGGCTGAAACGATGCCTACACTGGCTGCAGATGGTAACACAGCTGCACAGTTCATTTTCAACCATTTTATCACCCATTTTGGCGTCCCTCAACCCGTCGTCATTGATCATGGCTCTCATTTTCGGGACTATATGATGGCAGAGTTGACATCTAAGTTGGGCTTGCATCATGACAGCCCAACGCCATAGTACCCTCAAGCAAATGGCCAGGTTGAAGCCGTGAACAAGATGCTTGTCACGATGCTTCAACGAACAATTGGTATACACAAATCAAGTTGGCATCTCCAGTTATTTTCAACTCTTTGGACCTACAGAACGTCGATGAAGAGTGCAACCAGATTCACACCATTTCAGTTGGTGTATGGTCTTGAAGCTACTCTTCCGGTTGAATGTGAGATCCCTTCACTAAAATTGGCTGTGGAATTACTGCCTCACACTTCCCCGGAGGAAGAACATCTCCTATATCTCGAGAGATTGGATGAAACTCGCCGCTTGGCTGCTTTTGTCATCGAGGCATGGAAAAAGTGGGTTAAAGCTCATTTCGATCAAATGGTTTCTCCGCGCTCTTTAATCGAAGGGTACCTCGTCCTCTTCTATGATCAAGCCCATGACAAGCTTGGGGCAGGCAAATTCCAACCTATGTGGCATGGGCCCTATATTGTTAAACATGTATTGTGTTGGGGTCCTGTGATTTGGCAGATTGGCATGCCAAGTGACAAGGCAACATGCAAACCAATATTTAGAGCTCTAGGATCTAGCCCTCCTTGTCTCAGAGAGGGATCTCTCAATATATTTATAAAGATATGTCTTGAATAGTTTAGAAGTTGATTTTAGGCTAGTTATGAGGTGCAGGGTTGTTTGTTTTGTTTTTTTGGACAAATATGTTTCATGTAGTATAGATAGAGCATGGGAATCTACATGCCATTGGGCAATGGAGTCATGTGAAAGTCCAAATAGTTCTGATTGAGAAGGAAGGGAAACCAAAGGGAAAATCTAACTCGGTCAGGATCTGTTGAATAATATAGGTGAAATGGGATGAACATTAAGGACTAAGAGTGAAAAGCAAACTAAACCCTTTCACAATGACTTAAAGGATTCAGGGAACACCCTATTTCCTCTAGTAAGCTCACTATTATGGACTTAATCAACGTAAACACTCAAAGAAGAGGAGAAATGTAGACTAGCACCTTCTAAATGAATTATAGGATTCGGGGGAATGCCCTATTTCCTCCTATAAGCTCACTGTTAAGGGCTTAATCAACAAAGACATACAATTGCATTCAAAGAAGAGGGAACACCTTAGACATCTAGGACTGCAATTATAGGGACCTTCAACACAATAATTACAGTAAGAAACAGAGGGTATGATTGAAACAGACCTCACTGTCAAACTGCAAGCATTAATAATCAAAGGGAGATTTCAGATACAATATTCAGTGGTAAAGAAAGAGGGAACGCCTAAACAGTCTTTAACACAACTGAATTAGCCATTTATGAAATAAAACAAACTGAATATTCAAGAGAGCCATCAAACTACCCTGTCACGTTCAGTAGCATAAAACATATAAACAGTGAAGGATAAATAGGTCAGAGATGCTTCTAAGATACATTTATCTGCCTAAAATTTTTATCCTACTGTAAGTCAAAGCATAATGGAACAAAGTGATAAACGGGGAATAACATTAACAATAAGAGATTACTTCACCAAAACTAGGCTCAGGGATCCAATGGTCCAGCCTCCTTCATTGAACATAGAAAACAAAGACTTCCACACTCCTTCAGAACACCAATGCTTCTTCAAAGCAGCAATCTATGTATTACTTTTGAAAACACCAAATGCCAACCTTTTACAATGAGACTTCAAAGAGTCTTTATAGAGAAAATGGGAAAAGTAGGCGAGGAAGGTTTTAATGATCATTAAAGATAGGAGAGAGCATTCGAATGCTCCATTCTGTGTCATAAACATAACATTCAATCTTAGACAAACTTGGTGTCCTCGTTGCTTGTTGAGGTTCATTTGACATGACAGAAATCACCCCACAGAGTGTCTTTTGGGATAAATACTATCTGCAGTGGTATTGTTATCTCCTTTGGTGTGAGTTAAGTGGAAGAATGGGCCTTTAGGACCCCCATACTTCTAAATAACTGCTTCTGATAGTTTGTAGTAACTTCCTTGGTGTAATAACTGCTTTGCAGGCTTTTGAGCATGGAGATGAGCTATGTCTATATTAGTCAACTTTTGCACAAATAACTGCTCTATTCCTTTGCACTTCGATCTGTTTTGGCTCTGTTTATGCTTTCAATTTTTTGATTGCTTGAACTGCTTCTGTATTGATGCCCTATGTTATTTCCTAAATCTACCTTAGGCCGAAGGAAGGCAGAGTTCAGGGTAACATCAAACCACGCTCAGTCTGGTAGCTAGCCCTACCAGAACAGGAGAGTGCTCTCTCCGGGTCAATCTCAGCGAAAAGTAATCAATGGGGCTTGAGATGACTGAAATAAAAGCTAATTTTAGGCTAGGTATATAAGTAAAGGAGTTTGAGTATGATTTTGGGAGTTTTTTGTTGGATCAAAGGGAAAGGCAGTTTTGGGTGCGGGGATTAGGCCTAGTTTTTGCAGAGTTCTGATTGGGGCAAGGAAGGCAATAGTTTTGATGCTTTAGATTGAGTGCATGTGTTACACCACTTTTTTGGTCATCTAACCTATTATTATTAGATGAACCCAAGTACACCATGTAAGACCAATTTTACCCCAAGTAAAATTTCTTTCACCACATAAAATAACTTATTTGGTCATATTTAACCCAAAACCAAGCAATTAATTAAATAAATCTTTATTTATATAATTATTTCCTAAGAACAAGTTATTTAAATCATTATTTAAATAATATTCTTAGTTAAATTTGACTAAATCATCCATAAATAACCAAATAAACCATTATTTATTCCCATGATTCCCCTAAAATGATAAATAAATCATTTATTTATTTATTATTTATAAATAAAGGAATTGACCCAAGTCAAGAATCCTTTTCCCTCCAACAAATATAATAAAATATTCCTAAAATGTGCTTCTAGAATTCAATTAATAATATTTTATTCATGCACCGAGTTCTAGACCACCCCAATATTTTGTTATAAATAGGGGGGTTTTCCCCATTCATTAGTCACCTTCATTGCATTAGATCACTCTGGATCTTCTCTTGGTCACCATTTTCCATTTTGTTTTGTGAACTCCCATTGAGTTCTATGTTTGCTTTCCCACATCCATAAGAGAGAGAAATGTTAGATCTGAAACACTGAGGACTTCCAAGAACCCATCCCACTGAGGAGAACTGGAAAACACCTTTCTTGTTTTCCTCTCAGGTGCCCCATTCTTTAATATAATACAAAATTCTTTTATATACATTCTTCTTGTCTTGTTCATTGGATCTATGGAGCTATGTTATTTTTTATCTGCTTAATATCTTTTGTGCTTAGATCTAAAAATTTGTGCAGCAATCTTAAAGGTATTTTGCAGCCATAATCGGTGTTAGGGCTATTTTTTATGCGTAGCTAAAGTGATCTTTTACGACGAAAGATTCATACTAACAATTGGCGACTCCACACGGGTTTTCTTTACGACCGCTATCGTTTTATCTATTCCTGCATATCCAGCTGTTTCAGATCCTAGGGTTTCTCTTCCATTTTCTATTTTTTCTATTTTTATGGTGTTTCTCACCTCTAAAACCCTCAAAAAGTCAAATTTTTAACTTCCGTGTGTTTCTGGCCTTATTGCACAGGTGACCGACATCAGCCGCAGCTGAGACGACAAATTTTTCCGAAATTTGCCGCGGAGAGTGCCGGAAGTGCAGGTCGCACTTTTTGGCCCAAAAAGTGCGTCTTGGAGCTTCAGGTCGCGGAAAACAGCCCAAAAAGTGTGACCTGAACGAAAAACAGGTCAAAAAATTGTGACCTGGACTTTCTTCTGGATTTTTCCTGAAATTTTTCTGGGTTTTGTTTGAACCTCTGTCAGGGTTTTCTGACCTCCGTCTTCGCTCGTTTAGACCTGTTTCTGATCTGCTTCACTCACCTAAGAGGGAATCTTGCCCCTTCGGGCTCTTGTACCCTCCACTTTTTGTGGGAGAGTCTTTGCTGTTTCAGACGTCTGAATTATTAGAGTTTCAGCCTTATTTTTCTCAGATCTGATACCTCTTTATCAGATCCTTTTAGATCAACTCTTCTCCCTCTCAAATCACCTCTTATCATTTTGTTTGGGTTCCTTTCCCAAGCCACTGCCTTATCTCTCCTATTTTTAGCTGATCTCCTCCTTTTTAGCAGCAATCTTGCCTCTGCTTATTTGCTGTTCTGTGCACCACTTTTCAACAGATTTCTCCTTTAGATCCTAGTCCCTCCCGACATTAGATCTATTGGCCTCCCTTTCAAATGCCTGGCTTATTTTTTTCCCTCTTATAAACTAGTTTTGAGAGACCCACCTTCTCGGGCTAGATTGATGCATTGATTAATTGTTAATTTTCTGTTCTTTTTGTCTTATTTACTTCAGATTTCTTTTCCGTTACAAAACACACTTTTTCTTTTTACTCTCAAAACATCTGGGTTTAAACAATTAAAATTAACACATGCCACACACTGACCCTAAGTGAAGAAGCGCCCGGTTAACACCGCCTGGCAAAGACTTTAAAATCAATTGTCACTGCACCTCTCTGCCCTTGACCTCACTTGATTTTGTCCCTCCCTGCCCTTGTTAGTGTTTCTTCTTCTCGTCATCATTGCGCACCCAAGGCGCCTCTCCAGGAGACTTCTTGACCTTCACCCTTAGTTTCTGGTTGGTCGACTTCCTCCTTCTCGTCGTCATCGAGTAAAGTCCTCCCCCGAGTCCGCACTCCGACTCTTCCTCTGATTGTTCGAGTGCTCCCCCTACTCCTGATTCTCCCCCTGTCACTTTCACCATGTCTACTTCAGGGCCTACTACCAGCAACAACCCCAGTACTACTGCCGGGTCTGTTTCCAGAAGAACCACTTTGGGACCTACCTCGACCACCCCATTTTTCCCTTATATGGACGGCCTTAGTCTCCCCAACTTCAATCAGCTGATTAATGACCCTACCGCCACGATCTTAGTTGGCCTGCTATGCCAACCAAGCTCCCCTCCGACATTCCCAAGTTCGAAGGCCTGGCTGGTGAAGATCCCTCTAACTATATCCGGTCTTTCCACATGTGGTGTTCATCCAATTCCATTACCGATGATTCCATCCGTCTTCTTTTGTTCCAACGCACGCTTACCGACAAAGCTTCTAAGTGGTATGTTGACCAGCCCACCTATTCCCATACCACCTTTGTGACCCTTGCCTGCACCTTCTTATCTTATTTCTAGCTTCCCCCTCGTTATGACACTGGTATCGAAATTTTGACTTCTTTCCGTCAATCGTCTGTGACCCGCCTATTCGATCATGTTAAAGAATGGCAGAGAAGAAAGAGCCTATGTCAAGCCCCTACCTTCGAAGACCACGTCTATATGGAATGGTTCCTTCGCTCTCTCTTACCTCCCATTGGCAAAGATGTCACATCCCACTTCCCTCAAACCGAAGAAGCCGCCCTTCAAATAACCTTGAAATATGACCTTATCTATGCTCAATCTGGTTATGTTTATACTGTACTTCCTGACCTCCCCCGACCTGGTGGAACTAATGCACCGGGGGCACCTTATGCCACCGACGATATTGTTGGAGCTCTCTCTCATCCATCCACTCAACCTCCCATGAACTATGGTTTTCTTGGCGGGGGGGGCACCTCCCCCTGCACTTCTCCCTCTCCCGGTAGCACGCATCCTGGATCCGGCATACCTCCTCTTTTTTCCCAACCTCCATTTTACCACACTATTACCCAACCGCATTTTCATCCATATTCGTAGCCTAGTGCTCCAGCTCCTCCAGCTTTCGCACCCCCACCTCCCTTGTCTTCTCAACCCCCGCAACAACAGTCACCGCCCCCTTAAGAGCAGGTGGATGCACAACAGGGATTTGTGGCTACCCAACCACCTCACGGACTGGTAACCACTCAACCTCCTCTATCTGGTACCTCTGATTACCAGATCCTCATGATGAACTCTGACCAACCTATAACCGTCGACCTCAACCTTCAAACACAGTCCCGTCCATACCCCCAAACTCTTGCTCCATCTGTCCCTGAGTCACCTTCTTCAGTTCTGTAGAGCCTCTTTCGACACCTAATGGTCCCTTGCATATCCCTCTGCCCAAAGTCGAGGTTCATACCAAGATTCCTAAGGGACCATTACACCGAAATGCTGCTTCTGACCGAGTTTCCCATTCATATAGCATAGTAGATGAGCTAGCCCAATTCCCTGCTGCCATTTCAATGCTGGAACTCCTCAAGTTGTGCCCCTCTCAAAGAAAAGCTCTACTATCTGCCCTGGGTGCTGTAGATCCCGCAGATGACCAATTGATTGTTTTCGATACCCATCAGTCAGAGTCTCCTCCTCTTCCTGCTTCCGTAGCTTTCCAAATCCCAGTCAAAATCCAGAACGCTACCATTTCCCGGTGCATCGTTGATGAGGGGGCATCCACTTGTGTGATGTCCACTTCGGTTTGGAAACAAATCAGATCTCCTGAGTTGGCCCCTTCCACGATCACTCTTCGTGTGTGGGATGGCCATGCCTCACAGCCCATTGGCCTTTTCCACAACTGTCCTATCACTCTTGCGGGCAAGACTGTTTGCGTTGACGTTGAAGTTATCGACGCCCCTCTTGGCTATAACATTCTTTTGGGGCGTAGTTACACCTATGCCATGTCTGTAGTCCCATCCGCAGTCCACCGCAAGATGTTTTTCCCTCATAATGGAAAGATTGTCACCATCGACCAGTTGACATATCACGAACCAAAATCTCAGCCCCCCTCTGCATCGACCATATCTTTTATAGCCACTAAGCAATCCGTCGATTCTTTGACCAGTGTCTCCCCCGACATCTACAAAGACTCCTCCCTACTTGGAACCTTCCCTGGTCTTCCTCCTCCTCATGTCTCTGATCCCAGCTTAGCGAATGTTTGCATGATGCAATCATCTCAGGCCAACCTTAAGCAACCCGCTTCGGCCAGTCAGCAACCTCAACCTCGCCCGCCGCAACTCGCTCCTAGCCCTTCGCCTCAGCCAGCTGGACCCCTCCCCTCTGACCCGTCTCCTACTGCTGATACCCTTGCACCTCTCTACCCTCCTGGGTCGGTTCCACCAGGTCTCAACCATCTTGGAGCCGTCCCTCCTGGCCATTACCCCGGTGGTCAGCTACCATCCATAGCTCCCCCACCAGGAGTGTACACGGTACCTGTCATGGCCACCCTCTCTCTTCCTAACCTGACCCTTGGGATTCCCATCTAGTACCTTGATCCTCCAGTCGCTACTCCACCTGGTCAACCCAAACCTTATCTTTCTTTGACCCCGGTCCAACCGGTCCCCATGACTTCTCCCGCTGCAATAGTGCCTCAGTCACCTCAATAGGACCCACCTCCTGTTGCGACCGCTTCGGGTAAGCATGGAAAAACTCGCAGGGGGGCATTAAAGGACAAGGCAGCCCCGATGAACCCTGTGCCTCCTCGACCTCCAAAACATACCATTCAGTGTGCTCTATGTGATGTTGTTGGTCACGCCACTCATACCTGTCCTGAATTGCCTCATCTCAAACCCATGGTTAATGTCGCATTCCCTGAGTCCCCGGTCTCGAAAGCCTTTTTTCCTTCCGCGGCCGCGGCCAAGAACCCCAAGAATATTCACACTAACCACCCCTGTGCTTTGTGTGATCTCCATGGCCATTACACCCACCTTTGTCCCCGCCTCAAGGACTTCCGCACCTCTCTTGTTGCAGTTCGCCAATTCGAGGCCAAGCACAATGAGTCCACCTCTCCAATATTTGCGCATTTAACTTCAACCAGATTACTAGACATGACGGCTCCCATTGACATTCCCCCTCCTGATGTCAAGATGATAGAGCCTTCGTCCACCATATTCTTCCTATCATCATCCATGTGACCCTCGGGGAACATTCCCACTGAATCCTCCCCTGTTGTTTCGCTTGACCTTCCTTTAGCGCTCACCCTGGGCTCAACATTGGCAGATCCCTTATCTGCTTACTCTTCTGTCACCCCTCGTGACGATGCGCATGTGAACCTCTCTTCTCATGATGATGAGTCAGGTAGGTTCGCCGCGTCAGGTCGTATTTCTTCCACCAGTCAACCCATCTTCTATCACGATGACAAAATTATGGAAGAGATCCCCACCCCTGACTTTATCTATTCCCCCTTACATCGAACCCATGCGTTTACACCACATACACCTTGTGGCCATTACATTGAAACCCAACATTTGAGTAAGGGGGCACCCATATTCGAGAGACCCAGAGAAGCAATTCTTCACAACTCTCCTAGTGTACCCCGTCATATCGACTCTAGTACCATTATTCTTCCACATTTAGAAGAACCTCTAGAATCCCATTCCACTTCAGATCACTCTCGGGATGATACCCCCCATCGTTCCTTCATTTTTACATCAGTAACCCAGTCTCTTAGACATTGTTATTGACCAACCTATAGGTGTTTTACGAGAGCATCAGTTCATTATCTCCAAATCCTCTCTTTGGGATAGTGACACCAAGTATGCCAACCCAGAAACTGAAAGTTCATTTGATTCATTTATGTAGTACTAATAAGAGATTGGTAATCCTCTATTTCCTTTCTCAAACTGCATAACCATAACAAAAGAAAATAGGCACACCAGATCATTAAAACGTGTTTAGATTCCCCTTTTTCTAAATACATTTTGGCATGACCACAACATACTTGGGGGCACCTATGCCCCTCAACCATACAAAGCCCAGATCTCAGCCAAAAACAACATTGAAACCCCCTTTCTCTGATAGGTCGCACTTTTCAGGTCATTTCCTAGGACAGGTCGCAGTTTTATGCCCAGTACCTGCTACCTAGGTCGCAAAACCGACCCCAAAAAGTGCGACCTGGCTTGTTCATGAACTCTGGGTACCTGTTACTTTTTAATTACTTGATACTTCACCAGGAAACATTTTGTCCAAGAAGGGTCTCTTCACCTCTCTTCCAAATCGGATTTCCTCACTCACAACACTTGTACTTGGGGCACCACCTTGACTCCATGCTTATCCTTGTTCGTGTTGATCTCCGTCATGAGACACCATCTTGTACTCATGTTTTTACGGTCCCCCATTGGACCTTTACTGTGTGGCAGCACCATCGAGTCACCCTTATTTAGAGCATTCGAGTTGAGCCATCCTCACATGTATAGAGTCTAGCCTGAGTCCCTTTGTATCCTGCTATAGTCCTCCACCCTTCATTGCTTGGTCCCTCTCTCATGTCGCACACTATGGCCTTCAGTCCCATTGTCCCCTATCCCACATGATATTGTGTCAGTCGCTGCCAAGCCATTCATGCCCTTTATACTCTAACAAGTGAAGTCGTCCAACCGCTCTTCCATATCCCTCATTCCCTCATCATCATTAGTGTCTATCTGTTCGTTGCTCTACTATTTTCCCTTGTGCCATAGTTGGGGTTCCCTTATTGCCTCACCTATGGCGGACCTACTTCTGTCGACATCACCTCATTTACTCCAGATACCAGGTCTCGGGGGCAGTGTACCTTGGTTCGAGCTCTTTTCAGCATGATCGTGATCTCTACACTTGACGCTCCAGTGATGCAGTAACAGTTATTGGTGATTCCCGGGCGTGTGTGAGATGTCTCAACCCTCATGAGGGGGTGGCCCTGCAGGTAGCCCCCCACATGCCCGGATGAATTCTTCATTTGCGCCCTTGATGCAGCTCCTCTCATTTGATGATATCGGCCTCAACCGCTTACAACGCCTCTTCGATGTGCATGTATCAATCAGATTTTGCGAGCCCTTCCCCGTGTGTAGGGAGAATTCGGGTGTATTTGTATCTCATGTACTAAAATATTATTGCATAAGTCCTAACGACCATTCCAGGCATTGCATGTATGTTAGATTCATCATGTTATTTATCTGGCTCATGTTTAGGCCAGCACATGCTTCATTAATGCATTTCGTGGTTTTCCGGGCGCCTTATTCTTTGTACTTATTGCGTTCCGTGGTTTTCCGGGCACCTTATTCTTTTTACTTTGTCTCGGCAGGCATAGGTATGCCTCCCCCGCCGCCTTTAGCACAGGTACCACTTCATAGAGACTTGTTGCACCTGTAAGTCTCGTCTCCTCAGGGTCTAGTCCTTTAACACATCAGACACCATTACACTTCTCTCTCTCGCTTCCCTTTTGCTATCTAGTGAATGAGTTCTTACAACGTACTTCGGTCATACGATTTGCTCCTAACACTCGTACGTTGGGGGGAAATCTATTACACCATTTTTTTGGTCATCTAACCTATTATTATTAGATGAACCCAAGTACACCATGTAAGACCAATTTTACCCTAAGTAAAATTTCTTTCACCACATAAAATAACTTATTTGGTCATATTTAACCCAAAACCAAGCAATTAATTAAATAAATATTTATTTATTTAATTATTTCCTAAGAACAAGTTATTTAAATCATTATTTAAATAATATTCTTAGTTAAATTTGACTAAATCATCCATAAATAACCAAATAAACCATTATTTATTCCCACGATTCCCCTAAAATGATAAATAAATCATTTATTTATTTATTATTTATAAATAAAGGAATTGACCCAAGTCAAGAATCCTTTTCCCTCCAACAAATATAATAAAATATTCCTAAAAGGTGCTTCTAGAATTCAATTAATAATATTTTATTCATGCACCGAGTTCTAGACCGCCCCAATAATTTGTTATAAATAGGGGGGTTTTCCCATTCATTAGTCAACTTCATTGCATTAGATCACTCTGGATCTTCTCTTGGTCACCATTTTCCATTTTGCTTTGTGAACTCCCATTGAGTTCTATGTTTGCTTTTCCACATCCATAAGAGAGAGAAATGCTAGATCTGAAACACTGAGGACTTCCAAGAACCCATCCCACTGAGGAGAACCGGAAAACACCTTTCTTGTTTTCCTCTCAGGTGCCCCGTTCTTTAATATAATACACAATTATTTTATATACATTCTTATTGTCTTGTTCATTGGATCTATGGAGCTATGCTATTTTTTATCTGCTTAATATCTTTTGTGCTTAGATCTAAATTTGTGCAGCAATCTTAAAGGTATTTTGCAGCCATAATCGGTGTTAGGGCTATTTGTTATGCGTAGCTAAAGTGATCTTTTACAAAGAAAGATTCATACTAACAACATGGATAGATCAGATCGGTGAGGAGCGGAAGAGGTCAAGAGGGTCTCAAGAGTCCTCCTCAAACAGATGAAAACATGAAAAACTAAACCAAACTGAAGGCAGAGCAAAGCAAACTAATGAATTCTACCTTTATAACTTGTTTGTTCAGTTTAAGAAGAAAGGAGAAATGAAAATGGTACACATAAACATCAGTGAACTTACAGATACATAGAGAAAAAAACCATCAAAACATAGAGCCACAAGGATCCCAAAAAGTGCTACAAACCCTGGTCTATTCCTTTGCCAAAAGTGCAGAGATGAAAAGTACAATGAAGTGCCCAGCAATCCCAAATGTCCAACCCTGAAAATGACTAAGGAAATACATCATATAGACAAGCCTAACCCATTACCATGCCTCTAGGGGTCGAGCTCATCATTCTAGGAGCTATTTCAACCATATATAAACTAGGAACTAGAAAATAGGCCATGAAACAACTTGCTTCTATATGCTAGGAAACTAATCCATTCACTCACATTTCACCTTTTAGTGAATGAATCTTCTAGAACAAGTAAAAATGTGCCAAAATTACATCATGAACATGAAATTACATCAAGGTACATCAAAAATTACATGAAAAAGTGAAACTGGCCAAAACTAGGCGAAATTCTAAGCTGTGAAGTGAAAAATAGGCCAAAATCCTCTATGCGCCACGCCCGAAATCTCTATGCGTAGCACAACTTTGGAGCTGATTTTGAGGCACTTCCCGAAGTCCAAATTGAGCTCATGATAGCTCGTTGGAAAGCCCTGCCTGTCTAATTTTAAAAAAAAGTGGAATGTCTTGATTTGGTGTCCTTTTTCCCCTCCAAAAGTTCAATCTACCAACACTGCTTCCTGTGGGTGCAAAAAGTGGCAGAAAGGTCATTTTTAGGGTGTTTTTGACCCTTTAGGCAACCCAGAACTTGATGAAATCCTTAGGTAATCCATGAGCATGCATAAATTTCCATAAAAAACTTAGAAATGTAAATTTATCCCTCTGAAGAGCTGCCAATCATAAGCGTGCGCAAGGTGGCGCTACGCGTCGGGCAGAAAAACCTGTTTTGTGACCAAAAAATTCAAAAATGACAAAATTTTCTCCAAATTCCTTGAAATTTGGACTGAAGGTCCCTCATCAAGTACCATGCTCAGCCAAATAAGCTTCAGCCAATATTTGGAGCCTATCATTCCTTTTGCGACACTTCAGTGCCCTCCTTAGCCTCGCTTTCAGGATCTTGATCTTCGCTTTGCAAACATGTGTGCACACCCAATAATGGTTCTTCATGTGTCTAAGCATATTATTATCCTTTTTTTCCTTCTCCAACAACTTCTCAAGATGAATGTTGACCCTCTCAAGCCAAGTCTCTCTATCGGCCTCAATCTCCCGCTCAATAGGTGTCATCTCAGATGGGCTTCTTCGAGCAGCTTGTCGGTTCTCACGGATGTTCTGCAACTCCATGATCATCTGCTGATCCTCCAACTGCTTGTTCCATTGCTCCAGATATTTTATGATCCATTGAGCTCTCTGCAACTTGTCGGTCAATGTGCTGATCTCAGTTTTCTTCTCCTGAATGATCTCTCTCAGTTTTGACCTTGGAGAGCTCAAATCCTCATCTATCAACATGAAATCAGTATCCTGGCCTCCTGAAGGGCCCTCCTCCTGCATAGGCCTCTTTCCTCTGTCCTGTACCTGTACCTGTGCTACTGATGACGGCAACGAGACCCCTTCCACCCTGGGTGGAGATAGTACTCGTCGGGCTGCTGCAAATAATGATCTCGTGCCTCTCTGATAAGTGACATACATTGGCACACCGATAGGCTCTATCTCAGGACCTTCAAACTGATGTAAAGGCTCACCCGCATCATGAAAAATCTCTGGAGGAGGCTGAGGGGCTGTGAAGAAGTCACGGGAAAAAAAAATCCTCCCATGCAATGCCCTGCAATCCAAGCTGATGTACCACAATCATCTTGATGAGTGCATAATGATAAATGCTGTTGTACTGCTGCTCGGGAATCTTCTTTTGCACAAGAGTAGTCATCCTCTCTATGTTTCGGCACATGAAATATGGAATTTTCATCATCCTCACTCTCATGAAATGCATCAATAGTCTAATGTGGTATGCATAGAGGTGTGAGAACCGACCCTCACAACTGAAGTATCTGATAATGAGTCTCATCAACGGCGCATAGGATTCCTTCAGGAACCGGAATGGAAATACCTTGATGAGCTGCCTCACATAGCTAGGCCTGATGTATGGCTCGTAATGTACTCTGTCCACCTGCTGTCTTTTTTTCCACTCTTCACCTACATTCGGTATTCCTGTTGCCTGAGAAATGGTTTCTGGTGTCAAGGTGAAATTTACACCAGCGAGGGTAACCTGACCATCTCGCAAATGTAAAACAAACAACCGGGCTAACTCCTGATGATTCCAAATCTGAGCAATCCTCTCACAATACTGATAGCATGACTGCTCTCAGAAACATGCCATGGCAAGTGGGCAGGCTTGCAACTGATTCAATGAGGTGGGCTCTTCTCTCACATGTTTGCCTCCTTTACGAGGCCTTCTCGGTACATGTAGCTCTGTAGTAGAATCACTGTCTTGCTCATATGATGATTCAGTGTCCGTCATGGTGTTGCAATGTGTATGTTAAGTGTATGTTTGGTTTGTTTGAAAATGAGAAATGAAAATTTGTGTCTTTGTCTCCAATTTCTAAAATATACCAAGTAGGAAGGGATTGTGGAAAAAAGGGACAGTGAGTATAGTGGACTGTCAAGTGAAAATTGAAGTGTGGGGACAGTCACTTTATTGTTTGGGAACTTTGGGATTTGGGGATTTTTTATAAGTGAAATAGGAAATGGTAGGGTTTAGGGATAGGGAAAATAGGACTTTAGAAATAAGTGATTTGTGATGTAGAGGAACAGGGGACTAATAGAGATGATAGGTTTAAAGTGAGGGGAGGAATCAACAAGGTGGAGGGGAAAAGGAGTCTTTGGCACCAAACTGATTTTAAAACACCAAAACACAACCCTAAGAAGCAGTTTTTCACCAAATGATAGGGTTTACCATTCAAACTCTTATAACCAATCTTGAAACCGCACCAAACACAAACTAATTGCAATTCAAAGTCATCACAAACTTACTTGGAACAAGGGAGGCGAAATTGTTTTGCAATTTTATGGAGAAATGATGAAAATTTCACTTGTAGGCCTTGTGCGCCGCGCACAAAACCCAGTGCGCCGCGTCCTTTATATGCGTCGCGCTGGAGCAAATTAATACTATGGAAAACGGCTGTGTGCGTCGCGACTACCTCCCAATGCGCCGCGCAACTGAACTCACAGACAGTCCGCCTTCAAACTCACAGTTTCGCCCTCCAATGTTTTGAATCGGCTCAATAATGTCTCTTGGTGTGCAAATGAAGTGTTTTAATGGTGAAAATATATTATATGGCATGAAATTTGATTTTTTCTTCTTTAAAACCCACTTTCTTATGTTTTGGCTTTGGCACTTTTTCACTTTCTAATACAAACTCTGTTTTTGTTTCCATTTTGAATTTTTTTGACTTGAATGACGAAAATTTTGTCAATTTTTTGCAGGGATGACTGGCACGGAATTTGGAAAAGGTGACCAGGGCTGCGCCTGAAGATTTTGACTACTGAAAAACTTTGAAAATATACATGGCATTTATTACAAAATACGAAATGACGTTTTTTCTTCAAAATAGAGTTTTGAAGAAAAGTCAAGATCTTACATTATAACGATGAAATTTCTTTTGAAATGAAAAATTATTTTGATCCTCCCTCTGGCCTGTTGGCATTATTGGACACTTTGAAGACTAAATTAATGAAACCCTAAACCTAATGAGATTGGAAACCCTAAAAATACTCTTTGCCCACCAAAAGACCAAACATTGACTGTGAATGACTGTAAATGATTTCGATGAACTTTGATGAACAAATACGGACCAGCAGGTACATGACATGAGGGACATGAGTGACCAAACCCTTTCGTCAGATGATCCATGCTCCTAATTGTGCAGCTGACTAAACTGGATGAGACACCTAAAATGAAATGCAACAAAAGAGATTTTGATCTCTGATGGAGGGCTGAAGAGACCGACTCTAACACCCTCAAAGGTTTTATTAATCTTCTATGCCTTGTCTTCCACCACTGGATATGCGATCCTCATCTTTCTGAGTGTTATGTGTACAGGTGGAGGGTTTCGTTGAGCTGGAGGGTCACTGAGGGTTCATGGATCTGATCCATTGATTGATACGACCTCGCCCTTTGCTTTGTTTCCCTTTGACGGTGATTCTTGTCCCTGAGATAATTATTGGAGCCTATATGTCACTTCTAGTGTCTATGGAGAAAATTCATGCTTCGTCGGCCATGAAAACCTACAAACATACGATAAAATTGTTATGAAAACCTGCGGGCTTGGTTTAGATTGCTTGCAGAGGCTTTGGGGGTGGAGGAGCAGTGAGGAAGAACGTGATTGTAGCAGAAAATCAGGAAGAAAACCCTGGCAAAGCAGCTAACTAGGTTTAGTGAGGGTTTGGGTGCGATGAGGAACGTGGACCATTAGATCAGGATGATCTATGGTGGATATCTCTCGATGAGCGTAGCGGGAGAGATATGGGAAGCAAATGAATTGTTATCGCGATATAATATGGGCTGTGTGATCTCATAGATCAACGGCTAGGATTAAAAACGAAAGTGACGTTGCGGAGGGTAGCGGTATGGCGGAAACCGGGGATGGTTTTCGCGCGAAAAAATGGAGGGGAGGCGGTATTAACTTTTGGAACGCGATTCTATACATTGACTGACACGTGGATTTCTAAAACCGCTTATATCGCGCGGAAGTAGCGCACTGCAGGGGAGGCTAAAAAATTATGTGATATTGATCGCTGGCTGTCGGATGATGGGCGATAGATCCAACGGTGCGGAATGAATGCGATAGCAGGTGAGATGCACGGGCAGAAGGTGTGGTGGGACCCTTGGTGACGTTGGCCCTTTGTCATGGAGTGGGGTGGTTGAAATGCGGATGAGGAAAATCGAGTTAGATTTTGGCCGCTAGATCTATGGATCCGACGGTTAGGTTAAAGCTCGGGGGAGGATGAGAAAATGAAGCTATACGAAGGGAAACGAGGTTCTACGGGAAAAAGGTAGGGACTTGGGGAAAAGGCGCGGAAGTGGTCCCATGGACAAAAAGGTGACCAGGTGTGAAAAAGAAAAGGGTTGAGGACTTATGCGCCTAGTCGCGGCATGTGGTCCTATGATAGGGAAGGGGCTAGGCTAAAGTCCAGTAAGGGGCTTAGTGCCTTAGTGAAAAAGTGGTTTTAGGCCAAAAATGAAGGCCTTTTAAGAGGATTTGGGGGTTCTGTTAGGGTTGAATAAGAGGTTTAAAATTCAAATTAAGGGAGGGAATGAATTAAGAAAGGATTTATGAGGGATGAGAGGGTGAAAAGAGGCCTTAAAAAAGGGTACGAAAACTTATTTTTAAGAAGGGGAAATGACAGAATAAGAAGGAAAAGATTGGATGAAAGCAGCCTCAGGAAGCAGTCCTTTGGATGATCCACGGGATTTCTTTGAGGTTCATGATGAGTATTATAGTGAAACAGCAGTGAAGATTAATTCAAAGGATAAGAAATCATCATAAGACTTCAAAAATGATGGATTTTCAAAGAGATATATCTCTTGAAGGCTTGAAAACAAATTTAGCCACCACTAGGTATATCAGAAATTATAGGTGGCTAACAGTGGCTCCATTTGGGGAGGACAACTTGCCCTTTAGGTGTCCAAAACCTCAGTAATATATGGATTTAGCAGACTAGTGCCATTCATTGGGCACAATTCTTCATTTGACAACTTTTCACTGTCTTGCAGCAAGAAATCCATTTGATCAACACTTCTACCTACCCCAAGCTATTTGTCCTAGCATTGTTTTCTTCTTTGAGTGCACTTGGACTGGAAAACTTTTTTCCCAATATTTTATTTTGCAAACAGAAAAATAAACCTATCTAATGCTACCCTTATTTCTCCATGAGTTCAGATTAAGCAGTTGAACTCATCAGTTTCTCTACCTAACTATTATCTGTCAGGATTAAACAATATGACATATTTTCATTCTCTATATTCTAAAATAGAAATTGAAAACACAACTAAAACAGGATTAGAGTGTCTGATTTGCTGTGGGTCCATGGCATAAAAACAAGCTGCACATGAACTAAAACTTGTAGAAATTCGAAACCAAAATTTGAAGGCTAAAGATTTGAAATTCAAACATTCTTCCTTCTTCTTGTGACTTAGATTTTGAGCTTTTTAGAGTCACCCTTTTTTCTTCATTTCAACTCTGGTTTTGATCTTGTTAGAGCTGTTTTCTTTTTCTTTGCTGGTTCAAGTTTTGAGCATGTTAGAACCAATTCTCTTTCCTTTCTTCTATCCTAATCTGTTCTACTGATAAGCCAAGATTAAACAGTTTGGCAAATCTTCTTCACTATCCTATCAACAGTAAATTGAAATCTTCCCAATCATGATTAGGCTGTATGATTGGAAAATAGTGTTCCTTAAAGTAGTGGCATTTGAGCTTTCACACTTTCATATTTTCCTTTCCTTTTGGTATGGGGCTACACCTTTCTTGTTTTATTTCTGCCCTCTTTTCTATTTTTCTATTGTTTTTGTATTTTTCCTTCAATTTTTCTTTATGCAAATGGTATGTACAATGGATTAAAAAATATGAAACTAAGACTCTTGACATAAATAGTGTTTAAGCATCCTACCATTGACAAGACCTCCCAAAAATTCTTCACCATTCAGTTCTTGCAGGAAAAATGCATTATTCCCTCTTATGGAATGAATAATGTAGGGCCCTTTCCATAGATTTTCAAACTCACCATGCTTTCCTTTCTCTTCCCTCCTTGAATCCCATTTGAGAACCACATTTCCGACTTGGAAGTAATTTTCTTTAGTCCTTTTTTCAAATAAAATTTTGATGTTTTCTTGGACTATCTGAGTTCTTTGTTAAATTTCCTCTCTGGTCTGCTGCAAATGGATGGTTTGATTGATCCTTCTCTAAATATCATTTTCTTCAGCTTGGACTTCCTGAAGGAGTTTCATGACTGGTACCCCTAGAGATGTTGGGAAAATAGCATCCATGCTATAGACTAGCTGATAGGGGGACATGGTGACTAACTTTTTGGTGGTTAACCTGTCAGCCCACAAGGCATGGACAAGCTTACTATGCCATGCTTTCTGATTCTGCTCCAACAACTTCTTGATGATGTTGATCATGCTCTTTTTGGAGGATTTAGCAAGTCCATTTCCTTGGGGGTAATAGGCAGTGGAGTGGCCCAAGGCGATCTGATATTTATGGCAGAAATCAACCATCCTCCTAGATTTAAAGGCAGCAACATTGTCTGTGATTAATTTTCTAGGACAGCCAAATCTAGACAATATGTTGGTCTCAAGTAATTTAATAATGACAGAGTCAGTAGCATTCCTAGTGGGTATGGCCTCTATCCATTTGGTAAAATAATCAGTGGCTGTGAGGATCCATTTGTGTTGGGCTGAGGAGGATGGGTGGATTTATCCTATGAAGTCCAAACCCCACTGTTGAAAAGGTGCTTCAATGCTAATAGGTTTCAAGGGTAAGGGAAAAAGCTTTCTCCTACCATAAAAAATTTGGCACTTGTGGCAAGACATCACTAGTTTATGGGTGTCTGGGAAAAGGGTGGGCCAATAGTAACCAGATCTGAGGATATTGTTTGCTGTGGTCTTCCAATTTAAGTGCCCTCCACATTCTCCTTCATGCATTTCATGCATTATTTTTCCTGCATCATCCTCAAGTAAAAATTTCAGTAGTATCCCAACAGCATTTTTCCAATATAAAACTCCATCTATTATACAATAATTTAAAGCCTTTTGTTTTAAAAATTTGGCTTTTGTTTTTGACAAAGAAGGAGGAGCATTTAAATAAAGCAACACATACATGATGTTAGCATACCATGGAGAGTTCATGAATGTTTCTTCAGTAAATGGTGTTGGGAACTCTCCTATTTCTTCCAAGGCATCAACCATATTCATATCTAGTGCTTTGAAATTAGACTCAACCATGAGTTTTGCTAATCCTTGTCCCTTGATGAGTTTAGTAGGCCTGATTTCTAAGTCATATTCTAGAATAGTGGCAATCCATTTTCCTCTTTTACCATCGGGGTCCTGACTTAGAATATCTTTAACTACGGTGTGTGGCACAAAGGCAATGATATGTGAATGTAAAATGTACACCCTAAAATCCTTTAATGCTTTTACCAGTGCCAAGGCTTGCTTCTCCATGATATTATATTTGAGTGGGGCATCTCTTAAGGTTTTATTGAAGAAGGATATAGGTTGTTCTTGCCCCAAGTTATTCTTTTGCAACAATACTGCAACTATTGTATGTTCAGATGCAAAGAAAAAGATATAGAAATCTTTGGTGAAATCAGGACTGATAAGGACTGACACTTGAGTAAGGGCTCGCTTTACCAGTTCAAATGATTGTTTGGCCTGCATTGTCCATTTAACACCTACTTCTTTCCTGAGCATGTTACTGATGTTCCATAATAGCTCAGCAAGGTTGGGGATGAACCTCCTCAAAAAATTTATCTTTCCAATGAAAGACTGTAATTATTTGAGGTTTCTAGGGTGGCTGATATTTAGTATGCCATCAATTCTTTTAGGATCTATTTTGATCCCTTCTTCAGAGATTATGTGACCAAGAAGCTTTCCTTCTTGGAGGCCAAAGAGTGTCTTTTTGGGATTTAAAGACAAGCCAAACCTTCTGCATTTCTCAAAAACCTTCCTTAGATGTTCCAAATGTTCTTCATCAGTTTTGGAGAAGACAGTAATATCAACAAGGTAAATGATTATAAAATAGCCTATGTATTCTGAGAAGGCTATGTCCATGGCCCTCTAGAAGGTGGCCCCTGCATTCATCAAGCCAAATGGCATTTTGACATACATAAATGTCCCCCAAGATGTGGTAAAGGATGTCTTATGATGATCACTTGGGAGGAATAAAACTTAATTATAACCTGAGAACCCATCCAACAATGATATTCTTTTTGACCCAACTAATTTTTGAAGAATGTGGTCCATCTTCGGCAAGGGGTAGTTATATTTCAGAGAGGCTTTTTTAAGGTTCCTGAAGTCAATACATAGCCTAATCTCCCCTGTCTTCTTCCTGACAGATATTAGATTGGAGACCCAGTCCGAGTATCTGAGAGGAACAATGATCCCTGCATCATACATCTTCCTAATTTCTTTTTCTACTGCAGGAAATAAAACAGGGTTTATCCTCCTTAATTTATGTTTGAAAGGTTTCTGATTTTCCTTAAGAGGAATCTTGTGCTGAATGATGCTAGTGTCATATGATTTCAAATATTTATAGTCCCATGCAAAAACATCTATAAAATCTTTGAAGAGTGCTATGTATTGCTGTTTGATCTGGGCAGGAAGGGTGCTAGATAACTTAATCATTTTAGGCTTAGTTGGGCTGCCTATGTTGTGCTCTTCCACATTAGTTTCCATGGGTTCTGTTTTTGATTCCTTAGCCACATCGTTGAAATCAAAGAGTTGTTCTAATAGAGCAAGGCATTTGGGTATGGTATCACCTTTACATTCTAGAACTTTGAGGTCCTTTTGATTTGGATCATCAGATAATTTTGCTTTGAAAAGATGATCAAACTGATTTATAACAGAAGGAAAGGAGGACTCTGTTTCAGGAATTGGTTCCTTGTTTAAACATTCTTTTTCATGGCTGGAACTTGGTGATGCTGAGGAAAACTCATTTTTTGACTGCAGGAAATCTTCTATATGTTTATCATTGTCAAATACCTGCCAATGATCTTTGTTATCAGGCACTGCTGGTCTGTTTTTTACCTTTATGATGAACTTCTCATAGATTTGTGGTATCTAGCAGTTACTAGCAGCAAAAGCACGTTTGTTTGCCAGGTGATTTTGGGCTCTTGGTGTGAACATAAGCTCATATTTTTCAAAAGTTTTTAGGAGATATAAAACAATGTTTCTATATTCTCTGAGTCTGGGGTTTTTGGTTGAATATTCCCCTTTGATTTTTCTGATGATTAACTCAGAATCTCCCTGTACTGATATCCTTTTGGCCTTTAACTCTTTAAGTATGTGTAGACCAAGGAGAAGGGCTTCATATTCTGCAATGTTGTTGGTGCATGAAAAGTCTAATTTGCAGGCATGTCCTTTTTTTGTGTTGTGTATCCATACACCGGCCCCTACATTATTTTTGCTGCAAGAGCAATCAAAGCATATTCTCCAAAGTGTTTCTATTTCATTCTCATTTGTTTTGTGTTGCTTAAGGCTGCTGGGAGTTGAGATATCCAGCAGTTGAGAGGAAGAAAATTCTGAATGCTCTGGTGCACTAATGTCCTGCTCGTTTTCCTTCTTTGTTTGGGTGACTTCATCTTCATTGTATAAAATGAAAGAATCTAGATCTGAATAAGTGGAATAAACAGGAGTGTTGTGAGGTTTGTCTTTGCTGCTCACCATGTATTTCATGAGGGTTTCCCTATATAATCTTTTGGTTTGACCAAAAACTGGTATGGTGGCATAAGACATATCCATTTGAAGGGTGCCCTAAATCTTAGCTCCCCATGATCTAGACAAGAGCATGCCATATTTTGGGGGAATATCAGCTACTACCACATCCATTACAAGATTCTTGGCAGGAATTTGAGACAAGTTAACACACAAATATTTAACTAACCCAAGCATTTGACCCTTCTGGAATCAAAGGAATACAAGTCTTTATATGGTCTAGTAATCTCTGAGCCTAGGCTTTCTATTACTACCTTGGGCATAAGGTTGTGTGATGCTCCTGAATCTAGCATGGCATTGTGCAAGATTTTGTCATGTATGTTTAGACTAACATAGAAGGGGGGCACAAACCCTTCTTGGTATTTTCCTTCAATTCTAGGACCAAACAACAGCTCTGGCTTGTCATCTATCAAGTTCAAAGTAGTAGTATCAACATGTATATTCAAAGCTTTCAGGACCTAGTTTCTGTGCACTTCCTAGGTCACTAATTCAACCAGAGGTATGTTAATTTTAATCTTTGCAATCTCTCCCTCAAGGCTGAAAGGAACTATTGATTTTGTCATATTTACATCTATTTTTTCAATAAAATTTCTTTCAACAATTTTGACTTGCTGAGTTTTATTAGGACTGTCAATCTGAACTGTTTTAATAGGGCCACTAGCAGAGGTACTAGGGAAACTTTCTTCAAACCATTGTTGGCTGTTTTTGTCTTTGTTTAAATCTATTTTCTTAGACAAAATGTTGGTTTTCTCTGCTGTTTTCTTAGGCTGATTTTCTGTATTTTTCCTAACAACAGAGCTAGTGTTTTTGTCATTTGGACTATCTATGTTCCCTTTGCTTCTTAGATCATAGTCTTTGTGTAGCTCCATGATTGCATTCTCCAACCCAAATATATAATCTTCAGACTCCTCATATGTATCTTCCTTTGGTTCTAAGGAGAATAAACCTTGTTCTTCTTCAGTGAGGAAAACATCATCCCCATTGTCTGATCCAATCAAGTTTACATGGTTTTCTCCCAACCTTTCAATCTCTCCTTCTTCCTCTTGATCTATGTAGTTTTGTTGGAAGGGAGGCCTAATTTGTTGGTCATTATCTCTTTGCCTATCTTGATTTTTTTCTCTTCTAAAGTTCTGATTTCTATTTCTATTTTGGAGGTTGTTTTGGTGTTCTCTTGGTGGAACTCTATCATTCAAGTTTATTTTTTCAAGCATTCTCTTCATTACCTTCACTAGGTTGCCAATATTGGTATCAGAGGATGAGGTTGAGGGTGGAATACCATCTTTATAAGTTACCCTCTTCTCTGATCTTAGCCTAGATTTTTCTCAATTAAGTTTGCTTCTACACTCACAGCTCCCTTCTGCATGTCTTCTAGAGTCAAATAATCTCTCTCCCTTAGTTGATAGGCCATATCAACATCGAAACCTTCAGGATATTTTACTAAAGCCATGTCTTGGGGAGGTTTCACGTGAGGTGGAAGAGAATTGTAGATACTGTTAAACCTGGTGGAGTAATCATGAACACTCTCTCCCTGATTTATTTTAAGACTGTTATACTCTGTTAGTATTTGGAGAGGGTTGCTTTTGATTTCCCATTTGTTAATGAATGTTTGATGTAATGAGAGAAGGTCATTTATGTTATTAGGAGCTAAGCCTTTAAACCACTTCTTTACTTCTCCTCCTAAACTTTGAGAAAATATTCTCATCTTTATGGTCTCATCTTCTATTTCCATATAATCAAATGCATCTTCCATCCTATATACATGTTGTTGAGCTATGGTAGATTCTTTTCCAGTGAAATGGGGAATTCTAGACTGATAGTCATTTGGTAAGGGAACCATAGGTTGTGGTAACACTAATGGGGCATACCATGCTGCCATGGCTGGAAATAAAGGTGGATTTACAGTGGGTGGATTGACAAGAGGGAAAGTGGGCTGAAATGGAGTGTTTTGGACAATGGTGGTATGGATTGGAGTGGAAGAAACACTTGGGCCAACAAACTGGTTTTGAGCAGATTGGTTATGAAAGATGCTAAAGTGGTGAAGAAACTGTGAATTAGGAGGAGTAGAAGGTGAAGCTTCTCCACTAAAGCTCTGTTGCAAACCTGCAGTTTCAAGATCAGTCTGGTTTAAATCACTTTGATATCTGGTTCTAAAGATGTTCTTATTATGATGTAATTCAAAGTGTAAATCCTCCAAGACAACGAGGTATTCGGGGAGAGATTTTGTTCTTGGGATGCTCCTATCAGCAGCTAATTTTCCAGCTCTAGAAGTCTGCCACAGAATTCTCTCTGGATTGTCAACTATTGTAGGAGGATTAGGGCCCGGATGGGATCTAGTGTTGATCCTATGTGAAGCCAGACTGCTTTTCAAAAATTGAGAGAGGCTAAAGTTTGTAGGAACTGTCTTGAAAGTTTTGCCTCTCAGAATGTCTTATCTAATATGGGACTAGGCTTCTCAATTTCTTCAAGGCTAGTTAACACAGTCCTAGAGAAATCTGGAGACCTAGATGGGTAATAGGCCTACTGAGGCTAATGGAGTCACCAGGTGGAATTTTTAGCTTTTTGTGAAGGTAAAATGTTTTATGGTTCCACCACCATGCTTATTATGAAGCCAATTTGAAATATTTTTGGATTTTGTACATTTTTATGGTTATGAGAGTGTCCTATGTTTGATCTTAACACTTAGCTAAGGTGCTCAAACAAACAGAGTCTACTCTATGGCTTACTAACTGATTTTCTTAGAGTTTTGTAGGACTAAAGAGTTTATAATAGTTTTCTAGGCTATCATAGATTCAATAGGTCCCACCGTGATCGCCATTATGTTGGGGTCCTGTGATTTGGCAGATTGGCATGCCAAGTGACAAGGCAAAATGAAAACCACGCTTTAGAGCTCTAGGATCTAGCCCTCCTAGTATCAGAGAGGTATCTCTTAATATCTTTATAAAGATATGTCTTGAATAGTTTAGAAGTTGATTTTAGGCTAGTTATGAGGTGCAGGGTTGTTTTTTTTTTTTGGTTGGACAAATATGTTTCATGCAGTATAGATAGAGCATGGGAATCTACAAGCCATTGGGCAATGGAGTCATGTGAAAGTCCAAATAGTTCTGATTGAGAAGGAAGGGAAACTAGAGGGAAAATCTAACTCGGTCAAGGATATGTTGAATAATATAGGTGAAATGGGATGAACATTAAGGACTAAGAGTGAAAAGCAAACTAAACCCTTTCACAATGACTTAAAGGATTTGGGGAACGCCCTATTTCCTCTAGTAAGCTCACTATTATGGACTTAATCAACGTAAACACTCAAAGAAGAGGAGAAATGCAGACTAGCACCTTCTAAATGAATTATAGGATTTGGGGGAATGCCCTATTTCCTCCTATAAGTTCACTGTTGAGGGCTTAATAAAAAAAGACATAAAATTGCATTCAAAGAAGAGGGAACGCCTTAGACATCTAGGACTGCAATTATAGGGACCTTCAACACAATAATTACAGTAAGAAACAGAGGGTATGATTGAAACAAACCTCACTGTCAAACTGCAAGCATTAATAATCAAAGGGAGATTTCAGATACAATATTCAGTGGTAAAGAAAGAGGGAATGCCTAAACAGTCTTTAGCACAACTGAATTAACCATTTCTGAAATAAAACAAACTAAATATTCAAGAGAGCCATCAAACTACCCTGTCACGTTCAGTAGCAGAAAACATATAAACAGTGAAGGATAAATAGGTCAGAGGTGCTTCTAAGATACATTTCTCTGCCTAAAATTTTTATCCTACTGTAAGTCAAAGCATAATGGAACAAAGTGATAAATGGGGAATAACATTAACAATAAGAGATTACTTCACCAAAACCAGGCTCAGGGATCCAATGGTCCAGCCTCCTTCATTCAACAGAGAAAATAGAGACTTCCACACTCCTTCAGAACACCAATGCTTCTTCAAAGCAGCAATCTATGTATTACTTTTGAAAACACCAAATGCCAACCTTTTACAATGAGACTTCAAAGAGTCTTTATAGAGAAAATGGGAAAAGTAGGTGAGGAAGGTTTTAATGATCATCAGAGATAGGAGAAGGCATTCGAATGCTCCATTTTGTGTCATAAACATAACATTAAATCTTAGACAGACTTGGTGTCCTCGTTGCTTGTTGAGGTTCATTTGACATGACAGAAATCACCCCATAGAGTGTCTTTTGGGATAAATACTATCTGCAGTGGTATTGTTATCTCCTCTGGTGTGAGTTAAGTGGAAGAATGGGCCTTTAGGAGCCCCATACTTCTAAATAACTGCTTCTGACAGTTTGTAGTAGCTTCCTTGGTGTAATAACTGCTTAGCATGCTTTTGAGCATGGAGATGGGCTATGTTTGTGTCATCAACTTTTGCACAAATAACTGCTCTGTTCCTTTGTACTTCGATATGTTTTGGCTCTGTTTATGCTTTCGCTTTGCTTATTGCTCGAACTGCTTCTGTATTGATGCCCTCAAAGGTTTTATTAATCTTCTATGCCTTATCTTCTACCACTGGATATGCGATCCTCATATTTCTGAGTGTTCTGTGTATAGGTGGAGGGTTTCGCTGAGCTAGAGGGTCACTGAGGGTTCATGGATCTGATCCATTGATTGATACGACCTTGCCCTTTGATTTGTTTCCCTTTGACATTGATTCTTGGACCTGAGATAATTATCGGAGCCTCTATGTCACTTCTAGTGTATGTGGAGAAAATTCATGCTTCTTCGGCCATGAAAGCCTTCAAACATATGATAAAATTGTTATGAAAACATGCGGGCTTGGTTTAGATTTCTTGCAGAGGCTCTGGGGGTGGAGGAGCAGTGAGGAATAACTTGATTGCAGTGGAAAATCAGAAGAAAACCCTGGCAGAGCAGCTAACCAGGTTTAGTGAGGGTCTGGGTGCGATGAGGAACGTGGACCGTTAGATTAGGATGATCTACAGTGGAGATCTCTCGATGAGCCTAGCGGGAGAGAGATGGGAAGAAAATGAATTGTTATCGCGATATAATATGGGCCGTGCGATCTCATGGATCAACGGCTGGGATTAAAAACGAAAGTGACGTTGCAGAGGGTAGCAGTATGGCGGAAACCGGTGATGGTTTTCACGCGAAAAAATGGGGGGAAGGCGGTATTAACTTTTGGAACGCGATTCCATACATTGATTGACACGTGGATTTCTAAAACCACTTATATCGTGCGGAAGTAGCGCACTGCGGGGGAAGCTCAAAAATTACGCGATATTGATCGCTGGTCGTCGGATGATGGGTGGTAGATCTGACGGTGCGGAATGAACGCGATAGTAGGTGAGATGCGCGGGCGGAAGGTGTGGTGGGGCCCTTGGTGACGTTGGCCCTTTGTCGTGGAGCGGGGTGGTTGAAAGGAGGATGAGGAAAATCGGGTTAGATTCTGGCTGCTAGATCTGCGGATCCAACGGTTAATATTAAAGCTTGGGGGATGATGAGAAAATGAAGAGATATGAAGGGAAACGAGGTTCTGTGGGAAAAAGGTAGGGACTTGGGGAAAAGATGCGGAAGTGGTCCCATGGAAAAAAAGGCGACCGGGTGTGAAAAAGAAAAGGGCTGAGGACTTATGCGCCCGGTCGCGGGGTGTGCTCCTATGATAAGGAAGGGGCTAGGCTAAAGTCCAGTAAGGGGCTCAGTGCCTTAGTGAAAAAGTGGGTTTTAGGCCAAAAATGAAGGCCTTTTAAGAGGATTTGGGGGTTCCGATAGGGTTGAATAAGAGGTTTAAAAGTCAAATGAAGGGAGGGAATGAATTAAGAAAGGATTTATGAGGGATGAGAGGGTGAAAAGAGGCCTTAAAAAAGGGTACAAAAACTGCTTTTTAAGAAGGGAAATGACAAAATAAGAAGGCAAAGATTGGATGAAAGCAGCCTCAGGAAGCAGTCCTTTGGATGATCCACGGGATTTATTTGAGGTTAATGATGAGGATTATAGTGAAACAACAGTGAATATTAATTCAAAGGATAAGAAATCATCATAAGACTTCAAAAATGATGGATTTTCAAAGAGATATATCTCTTGAAGGCTTGAAAACAAATTTAGCCACCACTAGGTATATCAGAAATTATAGGTGGCTAACATATTGAAAAATGGGGCTTATGAGCTGATCGATTATGAAGGTCTTCCTTTGGCACAACCCAAAAATGGGTTGTACATGAAGAAATATTATTCTTGAATCATTCTTGCATAGTATATGTACATAGGTGATTTTTTCATTTTTGTTCATGTGTGGTGTGGTGTTCTTTGTAAGCATTTTCTGCTAATTGGGTCTTTCTGATTGTGAAGATGTCTATTACTCCTTATGTCGGTTTCGCGGATGGTGCCTCCCACAGTACCAGGAACTAGTCTTCGGTAGCCTGGGTAATTTACAATCCTACTGGTGAGTTGGTTAATTTACAAGGTGTTTGTCTAGGGCCTGCTACAAATAATGTCATGGAATATAGTGCCGTTTTGGAATTATTAAATGAGGCTGTTAACCTCGGTATTCGCACATTACTTGTACATCTGGACTCACAGCTTGTGGTTTTACAGCTCAATGGTCATTATTCAGTTAGAAACCCATGCATTTTAAGACTGTACCTACGTATTCGTTTACTTGAAAGGAATTTTGATTACATTACATATAAGCATATACCGAGACAAATGAATACACTAACAGATGCAGTAGCCAACATGGTATTAGATAGACATTTACGCGATTTGTAAAAACATCATCATATATAAACAAGATCCATGTAGAAAATAGATGTATATATATATATGTCAAATGTTTGCAATGTGTGCATCATATAAAACCAAAATATACATGTTTGTTTCAATTACATCCGAAGATGGCATGTCTCTCAAAAAATATGCAAATAAAAATCCTAGGTGATTAATCGGCATGGGGCTCGTGGTAGCACGTCACTGCCTGCACCAACCACCTTAGTAAGTGGTGGAGACGACTCATCACCCCTACAGTGTGCCTCTAATAAGATAAGGGAACATCAGCTAAACGAGCATAATCCGGAACTCCGCAAGTGAACCCCTCTAGGTTTTGTATAAGCTTGTCCCCCTCGCCCCCCTCACCTTGAGGGTCATAAGCGAGAGGGATCCTCCTCACTACTGGTGAAATCTCGGCGGGCCTCTCTAGACCAACATCTGCATATATATAGGATCAAATGTTAGAACATGCATGTATACCAAAAAAATATAAAACTCATAAAATTAAAAAGAGTCTTACCAAGCTCCTCGTCCCAGTCCTCTCCTTCCGGGAGAGGAAGATATGGGTCTCCAGTGAAATCGGTGCCCCCATAGGGCTAGTCCTCCATGACGATCAGCGGTCATCGGAGCGAGCCAAAGAACTCGGGCCGCCATGACATCTTCTGGCCACCCCCTGCTCTGGGCATCAATGCTGCCCATCGAGCCATCCGTGGCTCTCTCAATGGTGGATCCGGGACTATGGCCCCCTGGCACTGGAAGATAGGTAGTCATTCCATGAAGAACGATACCAAAATTGACCCATATCCAAACTGTTTCAGTTTGGTCTTCTTGCATTTGGTCAGTTGTCGTTTGATGTTCATAGTCACGACTGTGGCCCAGTCAAACACTGTTGGGTTCATGCACTCTGATGCAAGAAGGAGCTATGTCTTTGTAGCCTCGTGCAGTGCTTGCGACCTCGCAGCCCACGTAATGGTATGTAGCACTACTCTTAGTGATAGATCGGGGATGGTCTAAATGTCTACCTTTCCGCTACCTATCCCTTTGCATGCCCCTTGGCACACCCTGTCCATGACCATTGTCATGTTTTCACCTGAAGCCTTGGTGCCGGTCAAGATAGGGACTAGAACCCTGCGTGGCAGTCCAGTGATGAAGTACACGTCTGACACTTCGAGCTCAAGTACCTGATCTCAAAGTTTGAACTTCTCCTCATCCTCATCCCAGATGATAATCAGATATTGTAGTAGTTTGGGCTTAGCCCAGAGACATGGCGTCAGGAAGAATTTTTTCAACCCGTAATTCTGGAGAGCATTCATACACTGCTCATTTCCCATTTCCAATTCATCTTCCTCTCTATGCTGTCTTTCCTTCCATTCAATTACCATTTTTGCGTTTTACCTGCATTATTTGGTTATAAACACATTGTAAGATCCCTTGGGTACTTAAAACAACAATTCAATGGTTGTATTTTTGTTAAATTTAAACGGAATGTTGGGTTACGCAGTTGGCATGGCTGTTTTGGTAACATTCACGCCACCTGGCGCGGCCCCTGTGTGAAAAAGGGTCTGCTGGCGCGGGTCTGTGCCTTAAGCCCACATCAACCGCGGAGGCCCTAATTTTGAAATTCCTCCCCTTAGGGATGCCAAATGAAAATCAAAATCTATGAAATATGACTTAAAAGATGGCTAATGGAAGCAACTCTTACCGGAACAAGACAGAATCTGGATTAGTCCACTGGATTGTTCACAATCGTCGCCTCAAGATCACAAAGGAAATGGCTCACTATCACTTTGCAAAGAGGTAAAAAGGTGAAAAGTGAATAAGTTTTTACTATTTGTAATATTTATAACTTTTCAAATCGAAATTAGGTTTTAAGACTTGTTTTTCTTATATTTTTATCGAATAATGGGTTTTATGCTTGCTTTTTGTGCAGCAACATGCTTTCACGTGATTAGGACAAAGACACGAGTTGTATTTTATACTTTTTCGGACTCGGTAAAAACATGAAAAAGTCACTACTAGAGTCACCTTTTAGCTCTTTTCTGACTCTCTAAAACTGAAAAGATTGCCGAGTCGCTTGTCATTTTGAGCTCGTTAAATTGGCTGCGAAACGACATCTACCCAGTATATGTTTACCCCTTTTTTGGGCTGGGATAGATTATTTATGAAAAAGGAATACCCTAGCATATCACGACTAGGAGGTTCTCTTAGATATTGTTTTCTACCTTTTTGGATCTGAGGGACTATTCATGAAAAGGGACTTGCTGGAGTTTTATTTTCTACTATCTTTTCAAACTCTCTAAACATGAAAAGACGCAGAGTTCTTCCTTTGTCAGACTCGTTAAAAATTGATGACATCGGACTCCATCGTAATGATGTTACTCGAGTTCCTCCTTCTTAGGGCTCGTTAAATGTACTAGGTTGGATTTGTTCGAAGGACAAAATTATATCGCAAGCACTAGTACAAAATTAGGGCTCGTTAAATGTACTATCCCCTTCAATCTTGTTTTCAAAAATAATAGGGGTAGTCGCCAGAAATGGTGGGGGAAAATGGAACTGGTATTATAGTCGTGTCGGCAATATGTCACTCTTGAACATGGCACTTGTCTACATTCGTGTCGGGTTGGGGACATCTCATCTCGTTATCTGCTTGCCTCCATGGGTTTGGGTAATCTCTTTTGACCGCTCATCTGCTCGTTGCCACATCACCATGACCTCAGATCCCTTGATGTCAAATACTTCCAAATCCAATGTTGTGCTGCTGATATGTTAAAGAGAAGTTGGCCTCTGCAATTTTCAACCTCCCTCTGATTCTCTGTTGGTCTTGATTCACAAAACATTATGTCCCTCTGTCTTGGGTCGATGATGTGGGAAAAATTATGGCTCACCTTCGATCAAGGTCACTTGTTATCGATTTCAGCTCATTATTCGGGAAGCTGATCTAGAGACTCCCTTCAGGTGCCTTGGAGCCTGCATGCCTCAATGGCAGGTTCTTTGCATTCGACGCAAGATTTTCATTATTGGCCCTTGATCAGATGATTGTGTGGGTGTTCGACGCCAACTCACTGTTCAGATTCCATGGATTGTACCTCTTGTACCTTGAGAGCCATCGTCATTATTGGTGGTTTCTCTCGCGTCTGTTAATGGCTTTCATTATTGGCTGGTAATCGGACGATGTTCTTGCATGTTCGACTTTAGCTCACATATTCGCATGCTCGAACTTGTACTCTGTTCGGGTCAAGATGGAGCGCAAGACCTTGGATTTTGTCTGATAAACATCCAGGCTGCGGGTTATTTGTGGATTATTATGATTTGTTACATGACTCATTCAATTGGATGGCTGCGACCATACCTGAGTCTACTTATTGATCCTTATTTACTAGATGGCTGCATCCATACCTTGGATCCTATTTTTTGTACACTCTATTATGGATGGCTATTGCCATACCACATATCATGTATCAGAGATATCAGTTGTATTTGTATTCGCAGGTCTTCCGACAACATTGTTTTCAATTGAGCGCGTTCTCATAAAGAATTTCACCCCTCCCTCTCTCTCGGACCTCATGCTTTAGGGGGCATCTGTTACATAACATTTTGTCACCGTCCCTACAATCCCTCGTCCTGTACATTGGAGGACTATTCCCGTGACCTGTGAATAGTAAAATGTCCTGAAAACACCTTGATGGCATCCTTCTGCATAAGGACAAGAATTCTCCTCAAGAACATTTCCTCTGAAAAACCCTAAAAACCCATGTTTTGGCATTGGCGCAGGTAGCTAGTTCATCCCTCGTGCCAATAGGGAAAATTTACACTAGTGGGCATGCCAGCTGACGCTTTGTCCCTGTGTTATGCCCGCACCAAGCCTATTAAGGAATGTTTTTTAACAATAGAAGGTGGAAGTTTGATTCTAACAACTTTAGAACGGATCATTAAAATGAGGTTGGCTTGTTTGCCTCCGGATCTCCCTATTTAGGAAGTGGTTTTCCACCTCTCATGGAACCTTCCTAAGAGATAGGACTCTCCCCCATGATTATAGGGAGCCTAACCTCTCCTTCTCCCTCTATAAAAGCCTGCCATCTCCATTTTCTAGCTAGCTAAACTTTTGGGAAGGAAATTATAGCTGAGTGACAATCAAGAGCAGAGCTAAGGAGAACCCTGTGAGAGAGAGTTTTGTCGAATCCTTGATGAGCTTTGTGAGACACGTCCCGCTAGAACCTTGTCGAAGGAAGATCACAACGTCAGATCACCAGTTCTAATCGTTCTCTCATATCTTAATATACATGACTCTACTATTGGTTCCATGATTGTGTTTTTCCATTATATAATGCAATTTCATTCGTTCCTCTCTGACTGATCGATAGTTATAAAAGTGTGAAATATTATGTTCAGCAAGCTCACAGATCATGACCTGTCTAGCTATGAACAGAAGCACCGCTTCTTCTTCAACAACAACAACGAAGGAATCACGGTAAGCGATCTATCGCGATTCTATATTTTGTAACTAGGAACCAATAACTTTGCGTGTTTCGATTGTTGCTAGACCCACTCTAGGGCTAGTGGGATCGCCTATGTTCACAGAGGGGATTTACCTCCACAACACTTACCTAATGGGAAGACACTTCAAGGTAAAAAATGATGATGATAGTCTTAAACACTTTTTGGAACAAAGAATATCTTCAGAAGAGCAGCAAAAATGGGTCACAAATATGTTGGGTTATGACTTTGAAATAATCTACAAAAAAGGGAAGCTAAATGTTGTTGCAGATGCACTCTCAAGAAAGGATGAAGAGGTGGAAGCATTTCTTTGTGCCATTTATATTATCCAACCAGATTGGATTACCGAAGCAAGGGATGAATGGAATAAGGACGAAGAAGTGTGGAAACTCATTCAAAATTTGCAGCAAGATCCTAGTACGTCTGATACATTTAGTTGGAAAAATGATTCATTATGGTACAAATATCACTTATATCTTTGTAAGAATTCCCAACTAAAACAAAATATTCTTTTGGAATTTCACACTTCTCCTTTAGGAGGACACTCAAGATTTTTAAAAAATTACCCCAGGGTGAAGAAAGAATTCTTTTTGGATGGCCTTAAATATGATATTCAAAAGTTTGTGGCGGAATGTTTGGTTTTCCAGCAAAATAAAGTTGAGACAATTAAGATCCCGAGTCTTCTACAACCTTTCTCCATTCCGAGCCAACGTTGGGAGGAGATTTCAATGGATTTTATCACAGGTTTATCTAATTTCGAAGGAAATAATGTCATCATGGTGGTAGTTGATAGACTAACCAAGTATGCACACTTTTGTGCATTATCTCATCCATTTAAAGCAAGTACAGTTGCTACTACATTTATGGACACAATTCAAAAGCTACATGGAAATCCAAAGATTATTGTGAGCGACAAAGATCCAATTTTTACTGGAATTTTTTGGATGAAGTTATTTTCTTGTTTGGGTACTCAATTAGCTCATAGCTCATCTTATCATCCTCAATCCTATGTTCAAAATGAGATAGTCAATAAATGTTTGGAAGGATATCTTATTTTTTTTGTATCCGATAAACAAACACAATGGGTCAAGTGGTTACCTCTCACTGAATGGTGGTATAACACTTCCTTCCATATTGCAGAAAAAATGACCCCATTTATGGCACTTTATGGATATAATCCACCGTCCATCACATCATCTTTAATAGAAAATTATAAGGTTCAAGCAGTGGAAGATCACATCGAGCATCAACAAGAAGTTCTCCAACTCTTAAAGGATAACCTAAATTTGGCACAAAATCGAATGAAACAACATGCAAATCAACATTGTAGCGAGAGAAGTTTTGAAAATGGAGACTGGGTATTTTTATGGCTACAACTACATAAACAAATGTCCCTCAAGCAAGATAAGAAGGATAATAAATTATTGCCAAAGTACTATGGTCCTTACAAGGTGTTGCTAAAGATTGGTACTATGGCATACAAATTGGAGCTTCCTGCTTCTTCGCGAGTGCATCCAATTTTCCATGTTTCATGCTTAAAGAAGGTTATAGGTGAAAATATTCCATTTTTAAAAATATTTCCAGAACTTGATGAGGAAGGAAAAATCATATTGGAACCTGAAGCGGTCATGGAAACAAGAACTCGACAGCTACGAAATCGATCAATTTCATAGTATCTCATCAAGTGGAAGAACTTACCCACTGAAGATTCTACATGGGAGGATGCAAATTTTATACAGAAGCACCCAATGCTACTCAAGCATTTAGGAAAACAATTTTTTGAAGGAGAGGGGCATGTTAGGTCCCTATATTACTAGTTTAGTCCCTTATTATTATTAGTGTAGCCCCCTTATTGTTATTGCTGTACCCCTGTAACCCCAATATTGTTATTATTGTGCCCTTACATTATTATTGTTAGGTCGGATAGGATTACATTGTGGCCCCATGGACTCCTATATATAGGAGGTTTTGGTCATTTGTAATGATCCAAGAATTGTTCATTTATGTAATGTATTGGAGGTTCCCCCCTCGAAGTGGCTGATTTCTAAGGCATTGATATCTCTTTTATTCTATTTTTGGAGCCGATTTCATAAAATAATACCTCTGCATAAAGTGGGATATTTTTTTGTAGGTTGGCATCTTAGGAACATAAACCTCCTCCAGTTTTGCAAGATTCATTTATGATTGGCCACAATATTCTCTGCAAAATGATGACTAAACAGGAATTTTCTATAAACAGTGCTTTAAAATATTGTTTAAAATTTCCAAAACCATAATGGCTATTAGAAAAGTGAGAGAGGTTTTTGTATATGAGGATGTTAGAAACAAAAACCTCTTTCATATTTTGAAAATTATTTCTCATCTGTTTGTTTTTTCCATTTGTCTTATTTCACATGTATGTAACCTTCTGCTGAGTAAAAGCCTTTCCTCTTTGTTAGAACATTACTGTCTCTTTGATAATTGTCTTTTCTTTTATGGAAAAGCACTCAAATTATCATTTCGAGAATATGGAAGAAACAAGTTTTTAACTAGTATTAAAACTGTTTCCTCAAGCTTTTGTTCTGCTAACAACCTGGAAAATAAAACATTTGTTAATGAAAAACCAGTTTGCAGTGAGGCAAGAAATGGCTTTGGTTTTATTCGCAAATCTGCAGAAATAATTCAATTGCAGGGTTTTGGAAAAATGTTGGCTTTTCACACAGTGCCAGAGTGGAATGATGGTATGATGTTCTTCACACAACGCGAGGTCAAATTCAAATGGCAGGGAAGTATTATTCGTACAGGGATAAACTGCTTGGTGGTTTTTTGCATCGAGCAAATATGGTAAGTGGTTTTATTTTGAATGATGCAATGGATTGTGGAGGCGCCACGTAGCGAGGATTGGAGTAGTGAAAACCACTTATTTCACAAGCTTTTGGAATTTTATAGATCGGGCTATCGTGGGTGCGAAAAGGCTCATTAGTCATTGGATCTGAGGAACAGAGATCCGACGGTTGTCGGGTGTTTGAAAATTGATAGGTGGGTATAGGAGGTGGGGCCCGAGAATTATATGCATGGTGTATTTAACATGTGTTAAATAATTAGTGGGTCGGGACTTTAGAATAGTGGGAAATTAATATTAAAAGGTAGGATATATAATATGTGGAGTTAAATAATGAATGTTAATGCAGGAAAAATATACAAAGGGATAAATGAATATATTATGATTTTAGTGTTAAAAAGTGTTATGGGAAATTAATAAAAATTAGAATAAGTATTAAAATGTTTTCAGGGAAGGATTTACCATGGGGACCGATACATTATTTTTAATATTTAGATTTAGGATATGGGGGTTTCTAAGGGATATTAGTGATATGAAATTACCCACTTAATGCGTCCAATTCCTTGTGAGAATTGCTTCTGCCTACCCATCAACTACCCTAACATTTTTTCTTCTTTTACATGGGTGCATTTGAGCTTGCAAACCCTTATTCATTTTTCTTTCAATCAAAAAACTAACTAATTCTATCATTATTTCTTCCAAGGGCTTAGATTAAACTGTTGAGCTCCTTATTTATTTTCTACCTAACTACTGATCTGCCAAGGTTAAACAATTTGGCTAAATCTTTATTCTCTATCTATTAGCATGAAAAGTCAAGATTGAGCTATTTGACCCTCATGGATTGTGGCATTTAGGACAAGCTGCACACAATCTTATTTGAAAAAGTAAACTAATAGTAGTGGCATTTGAACGTGCAACACTTTCATGATCCATTTTAGTGGGGTTCATATTAAATATTCTTTATTGATCTTTGTTTCTTTTTGTCCTTTGATTGTTTTTTTAGGACATACCCTCTTTTCATCTTTTAAATATGGGAAAACATTTGCAGAAAGCAAAGGTATGTACAATATTTTAAGAATTTTAACAGAGTCAATTCAAATTTATGAATCCTATTATTATAGGACCCTAACATGAAGAAGGCTTTGTGGAATTTGTATTTACTATAAGATTATGTATAGCTGAGTTGCAGAAAACTAAGTAGAATTTGGTAGGAAGTTTGGAGTATGTGTAATTCATAACGATCTTGTCTTCTCTTCATTGATGACTTTTCAATGTGTGAGTTTTGACCTAATCCATTGCATTATCAATGTGTCAAGGCTAAAAACTTGACCAATATGTCAACTACTTCTTATGATCGTTCCTAAGAACATGATCGTTTAAAATTTATCACAAGTTTTCTCTATTGTCGTCGAATTTGTGGAGGTTATCTCAAAATTTATTTAAGGTACCATGGATTTAAATTTCTTATGAACTTTCAACACTATAAGAAACTTTGGTGCAAATTGTTGATCAATTCTCACTTGGTTAGGGTTATAGATGTTAATGAAAATTTTGTGTGCATGCATGAGAGTTGGGTGCAAATGCACAATGTTGTGTAGCATTAGTGTGATAAATATGGGATAGTGCAAAGCATATTTTTGAAGTTTAGTCTAAGTTGACTCGTACCTAATCAAGTCAGTCAAGTTGGTTGTTGGTTGAATGGTTAATTGTTGGTTCAATGGACATAAGATCTTGCAGGCCCAAATACCAAAGGGAAAAATGGAGCCGGTCATGGGGTTATCTTTGTAATTATCCACCACTACTACCTTCCATGCTTCCTCAAACTCCTCTCCAACCTCAATATCAGTGCTAGCAGTAGCATGAGCAACAACACTACGCTTAGCAGAACTAGAAGAACAAGTTTTTGAAACTGCACGAGAACTACTTCCCTCATGAGTTACCATGTGCCATGCTTGTTCTCGGTGGTTCGCTTCCTTCAACTCCTGGTTCAACTACCATATCTTCATTATAGCCCACACCCCGAACTCCACTAGACAACAATTCACCATTTTGTACTAGTGATTCACCATTTGTACTGGTGATTCGCCATGATTTTACAAGATAATATAATCTCGTGAGATATTTGCCAAAAAAATTATATAATCACCTTCCATTTTTCCTGTGTATCATGGGGATTCACCCATTTATTATACATATAAATTTAGGGGGTTCTTAAAATTTTCCCTAATAGTGTCATTTGAGCCCTCCATGTTCAAGGCCACTTTTAGCTTACTTTTAGGTGTCCAAATCAGGCCCAAGATGGCTTGTTGGAAATCTCTTCTAGTCCTCTCTCTGAATATGCCTCCAGTTTCCAAAATGAAGGTCATTTCCCCCCTCAAAATGTCATTCTACCAAGACTGGTATTTGTGCAATGCCTAGGTCAAAACAGGGGCAGAAAGGTGGTTTTTAGGTAGTGTTTTGGATTTTTCACCTGTCAAATCTACAAATAAAGGCTGGAAACATGGTTTTATAGAATGAATATGTATTTAGGAATACAATGGTAGTATTATTTCCCTAAAAAAGTGCCCCAAAAATTTGCGTAGTGCCTAGGGTGCTGCGCAAATGACCAAATTTCTGCTAAATGTCTATTAAAAAAAACTCAGAAAATCCCAGATTTTGCAAAAAAAATTCAAAATGCCTCAAAATTGGTAGAATGGCTAATGATGATGTGGCTAGGCTTGGAGGGAAGCCTTAGCAAGTATGTCCAATTTTTTCTTCTCTTCCATGGTCAAATTTTCAATCTTTGCATTGGCTCTTTTGAGCTTGGCCATTACAATTTTCTCCTTTAGAACATGGTGTTTGAATTTCCTCCTCAATAGGTCATTGTCTTTGTTAGCCTTTGCTAGAAGATTCTCCAAGTGTTGATTGTCTCTATCAAGCCATGGCTCCCTGTTTTCACTGATCACTATAGCAAGTTGCTCATTTAGGGTTAGCAGATCGACAAGCTCAGCCTCCCTTTGTCTTTCTAGAGCTAGAGCTCTTTTCATCCCTCTAGTTCTAGGTTTATTTCTTGGTACTTGTTCCTCTTTTTCATCAAGTAAGCCATACTTTTAAAGTGTTTCATCTAGCATGTATTTTTCCCTTTATACCTCCCTTTGAGCAGTGACATACTTGACCTCATCAATGACATGTTTAGTTTTCAATTGCTCATTCTATTGCTTAAGGAAGTTTATAACATATTTGGCCCTGTCAAGATTAGTTTAGAGCTCCTTAATCTTGACATCCTTTCCTTTTATGGATGCATTAGTGATTTTTTCATTTTCATCCTCATCTAGGTCAACAAGATGAAATTATTGTTCTGTTTCATGAAGGTCCTCCTCATCATGAATGACTGCCTCAATCATGTTTTCTTTACCTTTGTCCACCTATTTTATTGTTGTAGAAGGCATGTCCCCTTCCACTCTATGTAGAGAAAACACATGCCTGTGGCCTCTCTGGTAGTTTTTTGGCAATGACTCAACCTTAACCATACTAGCCCACTTAGGCTCAATGTCCTCAATCCTGCTAGGTGACCCAATGTCATGATGATATGGAGATGAAGGAGGTGAAGGGGACTGATCTAATGATGATGAATATGCTATGGGCTGAGATGGAGGGATGGAAGTGGATGGATGGGATTATGAAGGGACATTTTATTCATGCTGAGTGGATGGCTCATTGAAAATATCATTAGCTATGAAGGTACTCCATGCAATGTTTAGTTGATTGAGATGGTAGAGGACTATGATTTTAGTGAGGGAATGATGAAAAAGACTTCTCATTTTCTTTTCATACTCCTTTTTTTGGGCAATGTATGCCATCTTCTCTATGCTTCAGAAAATATAATAGGGTATTTTAAGCATCCTTACCCTAGTGAAATGCATTAAGAGCCGTATGTGATAGGAATAAAGCCTTGAAAATCTACCTTCACATGAAAAGTATTTCATGATTATCTTCATCATTGGTGCATATCTGTCCAGAAGGTGAGAAAAAGGAAAGAACGTCTTTGTCTAATTTTGGTGTCTTGGTTTTAAAAAGAATTCAAAGTACTATTTCTTCAAATTACCTTTCTTGAACCACTTATCCCCAACATTTGGGATCCAAGTGGCACCTGAAATAATAGCAGTTGATAGAGAAAAAGTGACACCAGTTAAAGTAACTTGGTTGTCATGGAGACTTGATATGAAAAGTTTGGTCAACATGGGATGGTGTTGGACCCTCTAAATTTTCTCACAGAAATCATAACAACCAACATGTTTAAATCATGTCATTGTCAATGGAGAAGCCAAGAGTTCCCTAGTGTTGGTAGGTTCAAGTCTAAGTACTCTTCCCCCTTTATGTGGCCTCCTCACCTCTATTTCCTCTCCCTCAATGAATGATGTGTTTTCTTCCTCTTCTGCCATGGTGATTTTATCAAAACCCTAGGGAAGTGAATGGCGTGAAATATGTTTTTAGGAATGGGGAATGGGAAAGGGAAAATGAAGGAGATGGTGCTAGGGATTTATGAAATGAGGGAGGGGACAAGAAGTAGTAGTATGATGAGATTTAGGATGGGGATTTGGGGATTGGGTGCCTAGGTAAATGTAACACATAAGACTCAGGGTTTTGGGAGAAAGGTTTGGGGAAAGGGAATTTTGTAAGATAGGGGTTTTGGGAATGGGTATTTATAATTGTGGGAAGGGTATAAAGCTGTAAGGGAGTGAAATTTGGGAGTTTTCACAAATGAAATGGGGAAACTAGGGTTTTAAACAAATTCAAACACCAAACTTTAACCTAAATTCAAAACACTCAACATATGCACTTGATGAAAATGATATTTTAATGGCATGAGCTCTTAATCATTTGCTGGAGGTCAATGAGTAGGTTGGTGATGCTTTGGAAACGATTTTTCAGTACTTGAACATGTTTCTGGGGTGTCTTGGTCATTTTCACCCTCTGTTAAGCATTTTCACCCTCATTAGAGCGTTTGTGCCCTCAACAGAGCATTTGTTCCCTCAATAGAGACTTTGAACCCTTTGCTCAGTTTTTTTAACCAATTCCACCCAGAAACTCGAAATTTTGGTCTCATCGAGTGCTTGCTTGGTGTTTGAAGGAGACAAATGAATTTGAAATGATGTCAAGGAGTCATAAATACTTAAGTGAATTTGAATTTATATTGGAAAACCTACTTTTCTAATGTTTCATTTCACCTTTTTGAAAACATTCTGATTACCCTTTTCCTTTGATTTTTTCTTCTTTGTAGGATGATATTGCTGGAGTTTGGCACTTTTCACTTTTAGTTTGGCATGTGAAGTTTGAGTTGGAAGCTTGGGAGATAACTTATTACATATTATGAGCATAAAATTACATAAAAATTAAAAATAAATTACATATATGTTTTTAAATAAATGAAATTTTGGTATGAAAATCATACTCTAAAACCAAAATTACAACTTTAAAAATGTTATTTACATGTTGATAAATCCTCTGCACATGATTGATAAAGTATTATTTGAGTCACTCTCACAACTTTTCTGACCTTATTGAGATGACATGACATATTTATGAACCTTGAAAAATGAAACCTAATTGACCTAATGGGACCTTGGACGACCTGACTCCATGGTTGACTTTGACTGAGATAATGAAATAGTGAAATGAGATTTTAAGATTGTTTTATGCTCATAAAGACATGAAGATGGGTCAGAAAATGTGAAATTTTGAGGGAGAGTGAGGTTTTATGACTAGGGCTACCATCAATTTTTTGCATGACCTAATGGAATGATAAAAAATTTCTTGAGTGGGACCCCTAAAATGAATATGAAAGAGTGATTCCGACACTAATGATTTCTATTCAAGAACAGAGCATAGATTTGTGCACGTAGCCTTTAGCAATACTGCACGTGCACATTGGATTACATCCATTGCCTACGCAACCCCGTATATTTTTTGAAAAATTTAGGTTTTATCTGATTTAAGTCCAAATTTTTTCTTTTGTGATCCTGTTAGCTTATTTACAACCTCTGTTAAGTTGATTGGGTGTTTCAATTTTATTTTTTTTGAGAAATTCTTAATTTGATTTCCTTTGGTTATTACTCTGAGGTTTGTCTTAGTTCCTTAATGATTTTTGCATATTTTTTCTTTCATTTTTGCAAAAACAAATCCCAAGTGAATCCCTTATGAAGCTTGAAGTAAAACAATACCATGGACAAAAGGAATTTTGGTTTTCACTGCTTAAAACCCATTTTTTAGCATTTGTGCAGTTTTCCTGAATAAAACTCGTGCATGCGTAGTTTCTTCCACTGTAAACTGCGCAAATCTGTGCAATTTCTTCCACTATAAACTGTGCAGGTTTTCTCACGTAGGAACAAATAAAAATGTAAATTCTAGAGGCTTTGGTTGAGGAATCTTATACAAATTAGAAACCTTGAACCACTACATACCTATGTATCATCCCTTGGTACATGGAACTAATCTCCTTTTCTTAAGGATCATATCCCTTTAGAAGAGGAACTAGAAACCTCCTCATCCTTCCTATAAATTAAACATAGGACTAAAGGAATGGGAGACTTGGATTTGTAAACTCATGTTGTTGGTTTTGGTCTCAAGAGCTTGTCATCAAGGGAAGGAAAGGAGACCACTGGAAGAGGCTTGTGACATCAAGGCAACCAGTTTGTAAGCGTGTTTCCCTTTCAATACAGTAAAAATGAATTGTTCTTTCCTAATTGCGTCTATTTTTGATGTTATTTGCGGGATTCCTTGATCACTCACATGGTTTATAACTGATTATTGATTCAATTATATGTTGTATTCTAGATTAAGGATTTCATTTACCTTTTCTTTCATATGCGAGATGCTTTGATCCTTTTGAGTGTTTTTGTCTATGCATATCTCTTTTGGATCATCATGGAGAAGTTATGGAAAGCATTCAGAAAGCATCTAAGGTATTGAAGGAAATATGGTTGTAGAAAGTGTTGAAACGAGTTCTACAAGAACTTCGTTAATAGGTAAGTGATCCTTCACATACTACATGTTTCATGTTTTTGTTAAAGGCTAAGGAAAGAGCTATTGTTTTGTTTTATTGTTTCTGGTTTTCCTTTAGGATTCAAGGGAGATCAATCTTTTCCGTAAGAGGGATTTATCTAGGTAACCAATTGGCAACCATACTAGGGAACGAGTGTTCTTCTTTGTGTCCTTTTGTGACCTTTGATGCCTTTAGACCATTTTAAGAATTGAAATTTCTTGTTTGAGACCTTTATTTTTTATTTTTTCTTAATTTTCTTGATCTGTGCAGTTTCTATTCAGGAACATAGCACAGATCTGTGCACTTAGCCTTTAGCAAGAGTGGGCATGTGCAATGGATTACATTGATTACCTGCGCAACCCTGTAAATTTTTTGAAATTTTTAGGGTTTCTCTTATTTGAGTCCATATTTTTGTTTTTGTGATCTTGTTAGCTTGTTTAAAGTCTCATTAAGTCTCTGTTAAGTTGATTGGGTGTTTTGAATTTTATTTTTTGAGAAATTCTTAATTTGATTTCCTTTGGTCATTACTTCGAGATTTTTATCAGTTTCTTAACGAATTTTGCATATTCTTGCTTTTGTTTTTGCAAAAAAAGTCCCAAGTGAATCCCCTATGAAGCTTGAAGTAAAAAAATACCAAGGACAAAATGAATTTTGGTTTTCACTACTTAAAACCCCTTTTTGAGCATCTGCGTAGTTTTCCTGAACAAAACCTGGGCATACACATTTTCTTCCATTGTAAACTGCGCATATCTGCGTAGTTTTTTCTGCTATAAACCGCACAATTATGTTCATGCAGGTAAAAATAAAAAATTAAGTTCTAGAAGCTTTGGTTGAGGAATCTTATCCAAACTAGAAACCTTAAATCACTACATACCTACACCTCATACCTTGGTACATGGAACTGATCTCCTTTTCTTATGGATCATATCCCTTGAGAAGAGGAACTAGAAACCTTCTCATCCTTCCTATAAATTGAGCATAGGACTAAAGGAATGAGAGACTAGGAATTGTAAATTCATGCTGTTGGTTTTTTTTTGAAGAGCTTGTCATCAAGGGAAGGAAAGGAGACCATTGGAAGAGACTTGTGACATCAAGGAAACTAGGTTGTAAGCTTGTTTCCCTTTCAATTCAATACAAAGTAATTGTTATTTCCTAATTACGTCTATGTTTTATGTTATTTGCAGGATTCCTTGATCACTCGCATGGTTTATAGCTGATTATTGATTCAATTATATATTGTATGATAGATTAATGATTTCATTTAACTTTTTTTTCATATTCAAGATTCGTTGATCCTTTTGAATGTTTTTGTCTATGTAGATCTCTTTTGGAGCATCATGGAGAAGCTATGGAAAGCATTCAGAAGGCTTGTAAGGTATTGAAGGAAAGCTAGTTGTAGAAAGCGCTGAAAGGACTTCTACAAGAAAGTGTTCAAAGAAATTCTACAAGCACTTCGTTAATAGGTAAGTAATCCTTCGCATACTACTGTCACACAGTATTTTGTCACCGTACCTGCAATTCCTATCTCGCACATTGGAGGACAATTTCCGTGACTTATGTGTATTGTCATCCCTCGTAAAAAGTGTCATTGCATCCCTTAGCATGAGAAGGAAATTTTCTCTGTTGAATATTCCTGGAGTAGACTCTCAAAAATATATGATTTTGGGTCGGTGCTGGTAGGCAGTTATGGTCTCGCGCCCATACAAAAATTAGCACTGGGCCTCACGCCCATTGGCGCTTTGTCTCAGTGGACTGCCCGCGCCGAGCTGTTTTTGGAATTTTTTTTAATATAGAAGTGAAGTTTCCATTCCCAACCACTTCATGAGCAGAGTCAACATGGGTTGTTCGATTGAATAACGTTGATGACCTTCTTTGGGTTCTTGTTTCCCACTTTCAAGCAACTCCCTAAAGAATAAGGTATCCCTTCCACCATATGAGGGATCCCAAACTGTTACACCATTTTTTGGTCATCTAACCTATTATCATTAGATGGACCCAAGTACACCATGTAAGACCAATTTTACCCTAAGTAAAATTGCTTTCGCTATGTAAAATAACTTAATAAAACACATTTATTAAGTTGTTTATAGTCCAAATAGGAAACCCCAAAAGGAAATATTAAACAAATCTTTATTTGTTTGATTTTCCTCATGGAATAATCAATTAAAAAATAATTTAATTATTATTCCAAGTTATATTTAACCCAAAACAAGGAAATTAATTAGATAAATCCTTATTTATCTTATTATTTTCTAGGAATAATTATTTAAATCTTATTCCTTGATTAAATATGACTAAATCATTTATAAATAATTAAATAAATAATTATTTATTTAATTATCATTCAACCACTTCCTTAAAATAATAAATAAATCATTTATTTATTTATTATTTACAAATAAAGGGATTTGACCCAAGTCAAATACCTTTTTCCTCCAACAAATATAATAAAATATTCCATAAAAGGTGGATCTAGATTTGGTTAATATTATTTTAATCATACACCAAGATCTAGAATGACCCAATATTTTGTTGTAAATAGAAGGGTTTTCTCATTCATTTGTCACCTTTTGTTGCATACTGGATCACTCTAGATCTATACTCTTGGTCTAACTTTGAGCCATTATCATTGTCACATTCTCCATTATTTGCTTTGTGAGCTCCCTTTGAGTTCTATGTTTGTCTGGGTTTTCTACACCAACAAGAGAGAGAAATTCTAGATCTGAAGTGCTGAGGACTTTCAAGAACCCATCCCATTGAGGAGAATTGGAAACACCTTTCTTGTTTTCCTCTCAGGTGCCCCTTAATATAAAAAATTCTTTCAAAAACATTGTTCTTGTCTTGTCTATTGGATGCATGGAGCAAAACCTTATTTTCACTGCTTAATGTTTTTTTATGCATAGATCTGGATTTGTGTAGCTTTGTCTTGATCAACTAACTGCAGATTTGAAGATATTGGCAGCCATAATTGATGTTAGGGCTATTTGTTATGTGTAGCTAAAGTGGTCTTTTTCCGAAAAAATATTCATACTAACACAAACCACCTCCTCTTCTCTTATAAATACATATCTCTCACATAATTTCAGCTAGCTAAAATGGTTGAATAGCTGACAGTCCTTACTATAATAGTTGAATAGTTGGTGTGAGATAGAGCAGAGAGAGACCCATCGTCAAGAGAGAGTCTAGGATTATTGCCTCACCAAGTCCAATTCCTCGACGAATGCTTGAGATACGTTTGACTGGACCCGTTGAAGGAGGCTGCGATGTCAAGGCTTATTTGGTTGTAAACTCTTTCTCTCTCCTAATTAATACATGACTGATGTTTTGGTTCGCATTTTTCATTCAATATTTATAATCTTGTGCAATACATTTAGTTCTCCTTGACCAATTAAATAGTTATGAATGCAAGTATGTTTTCATATGCTGTTATCATTCTCTGATCCTTGTGCAGGCACATGAGTATTACCGCTGAAGGACCGCAACGTGTCAGGATGAAGATCAGGAAACTGCTGCCACAAATACGACAACTGCGTCGGAACAAAGGAAGGACATCTATCCCGACTCAGTTTCATTCATAAACTAGGAATCTAAAGATCAACATGTCCTCTTTCTGCTAGACCTACCCTAGGGCTAGAGGGATCGCCTTTGTCTGTAGAGGGGATTTACCTGCACAAAAAGTTGGTGACTCCACTGGGGTTCAGTGTGTTTTGTCATCTCTCATTGTTTGTCTAGTGTTTTTCTTGTCGAGTCAACTTTGGTCATTTATTCGTTTTTCTTCTTTGTTTAGTATGTCTAATTGTTTTCAGCCATCCTGTTTAGTCCCATAGTGTTAGATCTGATCTTTTCTCAGTGTTTTTTATTTTTTCACATGGTTTTATAGCTTGGCGCTGTTTCTTCCTGAATAGACGTGCTGATTGGCACATGTTTCTTTTGTCACAGGTGCGCCAACCGCTGTTTAGTGTGGATTACAGCTAAACAGTCGCAGTCGCGCTGAATCCTGTAGGATTGAGTTTTAACCTATTTTCTGAGTTTTGTCAATATTTCATGCCTCTGGATTGGATTTATATCTTGCAATTGGTCCACTAAGACTGTTTTCACTCTCTTGTCTCATCCTTCTCAGCTGTTTGTCCATCATATTATCAGTGGAGTTTGTCACCCTAGGGATTCTAGGTGCCTTGTGCCGCTTGTTCGATTCTCGCTTCACTGAGCCTTCTAGGTTGAGTTCGAGTCAGTTTGGTCTACATTGTTTCATTTTGATTGAATGATTTTTTTCATTTCATTTATCTCTCCATTCATCACCTTGAGCATAGATTACATTGCTCATTGAATCGGTTCTAAAGCCCTTTTTGTTTGAAAGAGTGCATCTTTGTTTTTGAGTGTGTTTGATGTTTGTATTGGATTTATCTCTTTGTTTTAGATCATTTTCATTCAAACTTCTCAAGACTAGTGTTCATTTTTCTTTTTAGTGTAACAATGCATTTTTCTTCTCATTCATCTAAAAAGACAAAATTTGCATTCTTTCTCTTAGCTTGAAAATGGAAAATGTTCTTTTGCATTAGTAGAGTTTAAGTGAATAAGGAAAGAGCTTTTAATTTTTTCTTTGGTTGTCTTAGGTGCATTAAGGAAATTTCTCTTGTATGCAATTGATTGTTGCTTTGTTTTGAATTACTATCCCTCTATTAGCTAGCATTCATTGAAATGGAATGATTTTTCTTTTACATGTAGTTGTGCATTAAGATTCGAGATCACATTCGGTAAGGCCTTTAAATAGCAACATTAATTCAAGATCAACTTTAAAATGAATTCAATTAACCTAAGTAAGAATTAAAACACAACACACATATTGTAGAGGTCTAGGCTAGTGACTCGTTTCGGCGTTGTTAAACCTAGTAGCTGTCATTCGTCATCTGTCTCTAGACAACACTAGCACGGACTTGTGCTCCCCATACCATCACGTATATAAAGGGAGACCCTCATAGGTTGCAATCCTTTATCCAAAGGAAGCCGAGTCTACCGCCCTGTAACCGTGATACACCGAACACAGCCTTCGGGGAGACTGCCTGCACGTACGTTAAGTCCTTGGTCATTTCTCTTTCATTTGATCACCAAGGTGTATATTGCAGTTCACAGAAACTTGGTACACACTCTTGCTTAGATTTCCTGAGTAGTCATTTTGGTCTTTTCGTGACTCTCTAAAAGTGAAAATATCCTCAACCAGTTGTCCTTTCACGCTCATTTCAACTTGAAAGTGACTAGAGTAATCTTCTGTCTGTTTCTTGACTCTTAAAACATCAAACAAAAGATTTTCATTTCAATGACATAAAATTAATTTCCCACGATCACATGCTTGTTAAAGATATTTTCTTGTCTTGTTTTCGAGTAGTTCCTTAGTATTTGAGCTTGAAGCTTCGAGTAGGCTATCTCATTTCCTTCATGTTTTGAGATGAAATCCCTGTGGTAGAACCACCAGTTTCGTCATCCTCTTCAATACCCCATAGTGCTGATCCTTCTCTTGAAGTTTATTTGGAAGCATCTCAACCCACTAGGTTTGTCGATTTCTGGCAGTCTATTCTTCCAAGTATATTACCTCTCTCTACCCGGTCTCCTCTTGAAGAGCCATTTGATATCAATTGGCAACCTCAAGACGCTTGGTCTGGTTTTGGGAACGAGGAAGAGTTTCCTCCTCTTACTTCAGAACCATCTTTATTAGCTACTGCCTTACTTGCTACCACTCATCGCCTTTTCAAAGATCAAGTGGCTTCGTCCGACATGGATTCTTCAAGTATCGTTAGTAGTGAAGAGCTTTATGTCTCTACAGGGGATCATCAGTTCCCTCCTAAGAACTTTCCCTCTGTCTCAAGTCAACCTTCGTCACAACTGGTATCTCTTTCGCGTGGTTATCGTACTTTGGGTTAGATCATTTCTAGCGTTGCGTCGAAATCCGATATGGTCCGATACATCAACTCTCTCTAGGAGGTCGGTCGTCTCAGTATCGAGGGCATCACCCTCGACTCCCATGACATCAATGATTGTTACATCTGTTCCTGTCCGGCCCACTATCTGTGTGGCTTCATCTGCACTGGTTGTTAGTATGACTCAATCGTCGTCAGCATCTTCTGCTGTTCGTAGGTCCATTTTTGTCAATCCCACGATACCTGTTAGGCCCACCGTGAGTGAATCACAACCTCACGTATAGGATCTCAACCTGTTAGTAGTGCGCCTGTGGTTTCTTCTTCCATCCCTAGCGGTTATACATTTTATGAGTGTCTGTTGACTATTCAACAACAATATTCTACCTCTCAGGGTCCTCAGCAACAGAATTTTTCCCCTTAGGGTTCTCAGTAGTTGCAAACTTCTGGAAATCCTTCAAATCGTTATGACACAAATGGTAATCCCATCTATTTGCCTCCGACTTATCCTAATCAAACCATTTACCATCTGGGACAACCTTTAGGCCCATAGGGACAACCCTTTCAGGGACAACCTTTGGTCCAACAGGGACAACCCTCTGGTCTTGAGGGACAACCTTATGACCCACAAGGACAACCCTTATAGGGACAACCTTTGACCCAACAAGGACAACCCTACGGTCCTTCTGGTCAAACTTAAATTCAACAGGGAGCATATTATGTTCCTGGGGGGAAAATCGATCCATCACAGGGACCACCTTTTGTGCAACAACATCAACCTTACGTTCAACGAGGCCAAACTTTTGCACAACAAGGACAACCCTACGGTCTTGCACCGGGTCAACCTGGCCCATACCAACCTCCGGGCCAACCTTTTCCACAAGGCCAACCCTTTGGCTCTTAGTATCCAGGGTAACCTACTCCGCAGGTACAACCTATCTAACCTCAGTATCCGGGTCAACCTGCTCCACAGGGACAACCCACTCAGTCTCAAGGCACCACTTACATTCATCAAGGTCAATCTCAGATGGTATATAGTGCACCCCAAGGTGTTACATATGTGCTCAAGGTCAATCCTAGAAGGTGTATAATCCACCTCAATGCAATGCTTACATTTCACAACAAAATCCTTATGTTCCTCAACAAGGACCTCAATGGTATGTTCAAAATCAATATCTCGGTCCTCAACCCATGTATGGGCAAAACTATTAGGCTTATAACCCCTATGGACAGAATCATCCAGGACAAAACATATTCGAGTATATATTTTTCATTCTCATATTATTGCTTATGTCCCTAACGCTACTGTGAAGGATGTTCTAGTGAAGACAGATCTAGAAGGGAGATGAGGTAGATGGATTACTGCCTTGTTGTAGTATGATGTGGAGATAAAGCCCACTAAGCTTATCAAAGGACAAGGGCTGGTGAAGCTAATGGCTGAATCAAATTTGCACGATTTGGACATCAATCTTATTGCTGCTATGTCTAAAGATAATGAGGAAAGTTCATCAGTTCAAGTATCATAAATCTTTGTCACCTCTCCTTGGTATTCAGATATTGTATAAGTGCTTCAAAATTTGTCACCACCACTTGGCATGGCTAGAAACAAAAGTAGAACTCTGAAATTGAAGGCTGCTAAGTTTTGTGTTTTGAATAATTCACTCTATTGGAAAGATCCCGGTGGTGTTTTGTTGAATTGTTTGGTGGAAGAAGAAGCAAAGCGGGTTATGGAGGATTTTCACAAAGGAGATTGTGGCGGTCACCTTTTTTGGAAGACAACGGCCAATAAGATTTTGAGAGCAGGATACTATTGGCCAAAATTGTTTGCTGATGTGTATAAGACTGTCAAAAGTTGTCATGAATGTCAGATTTTTGAAGGAAGGCAGAAATTACAGCCTTTTCCACTTAAGCCTATTGAGGTGAGTGCTTCGTTTCAGTAATGGGGTTTGGATTTCATTGGCGAAATTCATCCCGCTTCTTCAGGATAGCATATATGGATCCTAACAACGACAGATTATTTCATGAAATGGATTGAAGCAGTTCCCACCAGGCAAGCTACGGATTCGGTAATCATTTCTTTCCTTGAGAATAACATTTTGTCTCGTTTTGGTTGCCTGAATAAATTGATCACTGATAACGCAACAACTTTCAAATAAAAAAGGATGATTGAGTTTTGTGACAAGTATAAAATAATTTTGGGGCATTCAACTGCCTATCATCTGCAAGGCAACGGATTGGCGGAGTATTCCAACAAATCTTTGGTCAACATCATTAAAAAGTTGCTGGAAATAAACAAGAAGAGTTGGCATAAGAAGCTGGTCAATGCACTATGGGCTGATCGGGTGAGTCAGAAGAAATCCATTGGTATGTCCCCCTTTGAGTTAGTTTATGGAGTTGATACAGTGTTTCCTACCTCTCTCGTGGTTCCAGTGGTTAAACTTCTATAGGGAGCTGATAGTGAAGAAGATCATATGCAGAGAAGAATAAATCAAATGATCCATTTGCAGCAGACGAGGGAATAAGTTTTTCAAAACACATTCAAGCTGCAGGAGAGAATTAAGAAGATCTATGACAGGAAAGCAAAGACGGACAAATTTCAACTGGAAGAAGTGGTGCTGAAATGGGATGCCAGAAATGAGGACAAAGGTAAGCACGGTAAGTTTGAAAATATCTGGAAAGGACCCTTTAAAATTGCTGCATATCGGGGTCAGAATGCGTTTCTTCTGAAGGAGATGAATGGGGAAGATTGTCCAGGAGGGCCGGTCAATGGTTGGCTGCTCAAGCGGTACCATTTCTAAGATGTTTTCTGCTGATCACATTGTCATTGTACATACCATTTATTTCAGTTTCATCACAAGTGTGCACTGTGATCTTTTCTTTAGTTTGGGGCCCAAAGTGAAGGCTATAATTCTGAAGAAGGATTTCAGTTTTGGTTTGATTTTGTCGAGTCGGTTTTGTTTAGTCATTTCAGTTTCAAAGTTGAGTCATTTTGAGTCAGATTTTCAGTCAATAAATCAGTCAACAATATTGTGTTTATTTGTCAAATTGTGGACTCCATAGCCCAATGGACGAAGGAACTGTCTGCTTTCCAAAGATCTGTAGTTCTTAGCACCTCCCAATAGCTACCATCCCCATTGGAGCCAATGTTAGAGTCGGTCTGTTCATCCCTCCGTCAGAGACCAAAATCTCTTTTGTTTCATTTCATTTTTAGGAGTCCCATTCACTTCTGTCATTTTCATTCCATTAGGAGCATCGGTATTTTTAGGTAAGGGTCTTGTCGCTCATATCCCTCGTGTCTTGTACCTGCTGGCTCAGGTCTGTTCATCGAAGTCCATCAAAATCAATTCTAAAGTCATTTACAGTCCTGTTTGATCTTTTGGTCAACAGAGAGTTTTTAGGGTTTTTCAGTCATTAGGTCTAGGGTTTAGTCTTCAGAATGTTTAATAATGCCAGCAGGCACATGAGGGAGGCTCAAAATAAGTTTTCATCACAAAATTTCATTGTCATATTGATTGATCATGACTTTTCTTCAAAACTATGTTTTGAAGAAAATCGTCATTTTATCCTTTGTAATAAATTGCCATGTATATTTTCAAAGTTTTTCAATTGTCAAAATCTTCAGGCGCAGCCCTGGTCACCTTTGCCAAGTTCCGTGCCAGTCATCCCTGCAAAAAATAGACAAGAGTTTCGTCATTTCAGTCAAAAAGTCAAAATGGAAACAAAAACAGAGTTTGTATTAAAAGTGAAAAAAGTGCTAAAGCTAAAACATAAGAAAGTGGGTTTTTGAAAAACAAAAATCAAAGCCATGAATATAAGAGATATTTTCACCATTCAAATGTCATTTGCATGCAATAAATTGTTAACGACTCAAGGGAAAATTGTGGAGGAACGAAATCGTGAGTTTGAAGCCGAAACTGTGTATTGGAGTGCTGCGCGGCGCACAGTAGAAAGGTCGCGGCGCATTGGTATGTCGCGACGCACACAGTCGTTTTCTACAGTGTCAATTTGCTCTTGCGTGGCGCATATACTCGGCACGGCGCACTGGGTTGTGCGTGCGGCGCACAGAGCCTTCAAGCCGATTTTCACTACTACTTCATCAAAAAATGAAACGACTCAATTTGTTTTGCTCCAAGTAAGTTTGTGAGCTCTTGCCATTGATTTTAGTTTGTGTTGGGTGTTGTTTGGAGGGAGGAATTTGAAAGTTTGGAGGTTGAGTATATAAACCCTATCTTTTTTCAAAAACTGCTCTTAGGGTTTGAAATTTGGGTGTTAAAACTTGACTTTGGTGCCAAAACCCTCCTATTCCATTTTTCACCTGTGTTCTCATCATTGTCATATCATCATAAGGTCACTGTCTTATTCCCTTATAATCCCATTATCACTCATTTCCATTTTTCCCTATCCCTAAACCCTACAATTTCCCATCACTATCACTCTCCCATGTCATTTGCAAAAAATCCCCAAACCCCACATTCCTAAAACACAGTCAAGTGACTGCCCTCACATTGTAAACTTCACTTGAGCGAACCACATTTTTACCACTGTACTATTTCCCACAGTTCTATACCCACTGTCCCTATTTATCACAGTCCTTTCCTACTTGGCAATATTTTGGAAATTGGAGGCAATAAACATCAAGTCTTCATTTCTCATTTTCAACCAACCAAACATACACTTGTCATACACATTGCAACATCATGACGGACACAGATTCATCATATGAGAAAGACAGTGATTCTACCACAGAGCTTCATGTACCAAGAAGGCCTCATAAAGGAGGCAAACACGTGAGAGAGGAGCCCACCTCATTGACTCAGTTGGAGGCCTGCCCACTTGCCATGGCATGTTTCTGAGAGCAGTCATGCTATCAGTATTGTGAGAGGATTGCTCAGATTTGGCATCATCAGGAGTTAGCTCGGTTGTTTGTTTTACATTTGCGAGATGGTCAGGTTACTCTCACTGGTGTAAATTTCACCTTGACACCAGAAACCATTTCTTAGGAAACAGGAATACAGAATGTAGGTGAGGAGTGGAACAAAAGACAACAGGTGGATAGAGTTCATTACAAGCCATAAATTAGGCCTGGCTATGTGAGGCGGCTCAACAGGGTATTCCCATTCCGGTTTTTGAAGGAATCCTACGCGCCATTGATGAGACTCATTATCAGGTAGTTCAGTTGTGAGGGCTGGTTCTCACTCCTTTATGCATACCACATTAGGTTGTTGATGCATTTCACGAGAGTAAAGATGATGAACATTCCATATTTCATGTGCCGAAACATAGAGAGGATGACTACTCTTGTGTAGAAGAAGACTCCTGAGAAGCAGTACAACAACATTTATCATTATGCGCTCATCAAGATGATTGTGGTACATCAGCTTGGATTGCAGGGAATTGCATGGGAAGAGTTCATTTCCCGTGACTTATTCACAGCCCCTAAGCCTCCTCCGGAGATTTTTCACGATGTAGGTGAACCTTCACATCAGTTTGAAGGTCCCGAGACAGAGCCTATCAGTGTGCCAGTGTATGTTACTTATCAGAGAGGCACGAGAGCATTGTTTGCAGTAGCCCGACGAGTACTATCTCCACCCAGGGTGGAAGGGGTCTCGTTTCCGTCGTCATCAGCACAGGTTTAGGACAGAGGAAAGAGGCCTATGCAGGAGGAGGGCCCTTTAGGAGGTCAGGATACTGATTTCACATTGATTGATGTGGATTTGAGCTCTCCAAACTCAAAACTGAGAGAGATTATTCAGGAGCAGAAAACTGAGATCATCACATTGGCCGATAAGTTGTAGAGAGTACAGTGGATCATAAACTATCTGGATCAGCGGAATAAGCAGTTGGAGGATCAGCAGAAGATCATGGAGTTACAGAACATCCGCGAGAACCGGCCAGCTGCCCGACGAAGCCCATCCGAGATGACACCTATTGAGCGGGAGATTGAGGCTGATAGAGAGACTTGGCTTGAGAGAGTCAACATGCATCTTGAGAAGCTATTGGAGAAATAAAACAAAGAGAAGAACAAGCTCATACATATGAAGAACCATTATTGGGCACGCACACATGTTTGCAAAGCAAAAATCAAGATCCTGAAAGCGAGGCTGAGGAGGGCACTGAGGCGGCGCAAAAGGCATGATCGACTCCAAATATTGGCCGAAGCTTCTTTGGATGAGCATGGTACTTGATGAGGGACCTTCAGTCCAAATTTCAAGGAATTTGGAGAAAATTTTTTCATTTTTGAATTTTTTGGTCACAAAACAGGTTTTTCTGCCTGACACGTAGCGCCACCTTGCGCGCGCTTACGATTGGGAGATCCTCTGGAGGAAAACTTGGTATTTATGGATTTTTTATGAAATTTAATGCATGCTCAGGAATGGCCTAAGAGTTTCATCAAGTTCTGGGTGGCCTAAAGGGTCAAAAACACCTTGAAAATGGCCTTTCTGCCACTTTTTTCACACACAGGAACCAGTCTTGGGTGATTGAACTTTTGGAGGGGAAAATGGACACCAAATCCAGAAATTTTACTTGGGTTGGGAAGTATACAGGTAGGGCTTTCCAACGAGCTATCATAAGCTTAATTTGGACTTCGGAAAGTGCCTCAAAAACAGCTCCAAAGTTGTGCTACACAGAGATTTTGGGCGCGGCGCATAGAGGATTTTGGCCTATTTTTCACTCCACAGCTCAGAATTTCGCCTAGTTTTGGCCAGTTTCACTTTTTCATGTAACTTTTGAGCTACCTTGATGTAATTTCATAACCATGATGTAAATTTGGCACATTTTTACTTTTTCTAGAAGATTCATTCACCAAAAGGTGAAATGTGAGTGAATGGATTAGTTTCCTAGCATATAGAGGCAAGTTGTTTCATGGCCTATTTTCTAGTTCCTAGTTTAGATATGGTTGAAACAGCTCCTAGAATGATGATCTTGACCCCTAGAGGAACGGGAATGGGTTAGGCTTTGTCTATATGATGTATTTTCTCAGTCATTTTCGGGGTTGGACATTTGGGATTGCTCAGCACTTCATTGTACATTCATTCTGCAATTTTGGCAAAGGAATAGACCAGGGTTTGCAGCCCTCTTTGGGATACTTGTGGCTCTGTGTTTTGATGGTGTTTTCCTCTATGTATCTGTAAGTTTACTGCTGTTTATGTGTACCATTTCCATTCTCCTTTCTTCTTAAATTAAGCAAATCAGTGTTAAAGGTAGAATTCAATAGCTTGCTTTGCTCTGCCTTTAGTTTTGTTTAATTTTACATGTTTTCATCTGTTTGAGGAGGAATCTTGAGACCCTCTTTCCCTCTTCATCTCCTCACCAGTCTGATCCATCCATTCAATCAATCTAAAGCATCAAAACACTTGCCTTTCTCGCCCCAATCAGAACTCTGCAAAAACTAGGCCTAATCCCCGCACCCAAAACTGCCTTTCCCTTTTTCCAACAAAAAACTCCCAAAACACGATCAAACTCCTTCATTTATATACCTAGCCTAAAATTAGTTTTTATTTCAGTCATCTCAAGCCCTATTGATTACTTTTCGCTGAGATTGACCCATAGAGAGCCCTCTCCTGTTCTGGTAGGGCTAGCTACCAGACTGAGCATGGTTTGATGTTACCCTGAACTCTGCCTTCCTTCAGCCTGAGGTAGATTTAGGCAATAACATAGTGGCGACCATACTGGGGATAGAATATGGTTTGCTTGTTGGTGTTACTTGTTTTATAAGCTACAAACGGAGCCTGAAGTTATGCCAGGTAGCCTTCGAAACGCTCTTGCTTTGCATTAGCGGAAGTAGATAAACGTTGCTTCAGTCAATCTTCGGTCTAGCTTGTGAACGTGACACTTGACTTGTGAATTACCCCAGTATATCAGATCATTCTGGACTTTTGGGTGATGAGTCTATAATTTGATAGGCTGAACAAGTTGGTTTTGTCCCTTTGATTTTTGAAATTAATTCAACACACTGGCTTCGAGAAGACATACTAGAGCAAATCCAGATCCTGATCCACCTCCAGTGTATGAGAATCCCAATCTGATTTCAAGAATCCTCCACCGAGAAAGTCCCGTGATCCCTTTGTTTAAATCTTATTCATGCCCTACTGTATTTGAATTCCTTGAAGATATTGAGTTTGATGATCAATTCGAGTTGCCGTTGTTTGAAACTAAATCTGAAAGTGCTATTGGTTCTACTGTCATAAATCCTGAATTTATCAAGTATCTTGAGATTGAACAAGCTAATAGATCCATTGATAGTTGCATCTTGAATATTCAAAATTCTATTGTGGCAACAAATATTCCTGAGTTTATCGAATCTGCTTCTGAAACTCTTGGTCCATCAGCAGTTACTTCTGATTCACAAGTCCACACCGAGCCCACTTTAATTCCTACCATTCCCGTGCAACCATCCATATCTGATCAGCAATCTGCAGTAGTTCCTCCTCCATCCCCACCACACACACCTCGTACATCTACCACTCCTACTCCGCCTATTTCTCTGAGACCGGTTATAAATCCACCAAGAGCAATGGCTGCTAGATTCGCACCTCTTGTCTTGCCTCAGAACTTGGATGCCATGCCCGCTGATTATCAGAGTAAAATCCCATTATTTGATGGAACTCATCAAAGTGTTCCTGGTCAGCAGCATATTGATAGAATGGTAGACTTCTTTGATCTCCATGAAATTGATGAAGAAAATATGACCATGAGATTGTTTGTGCAAACTTTTGGAGGTGAAGTACGTAAGTGGTTCAGAGCTTTGTAGCCTAGAAGTATTGCTACATTGGCTGAGCTGTAGAGACAATTTTTAGATCGGTGGGAAATAAAGAAAGATCCTCTTCAAATCACTTCTGAATATACCAAGATCAAGCGCAATCCTGGTGAGTCAATCCAAGACTGTTGTATCATATTTAATGCGGTTTATAATGCAATTCCTGATGATTTAAGGCCATCTAAGAAGTCAGCTTTGTTAAAATTCCCGGATGGCTTTGATCCAGACATGGCCTATTCATTACGGGAAAGAGATCCGCCCACTTTGGAGGACATGCAGAAAATTGCGGTGAGTGTTGAGGCGAATTTGAATGACAAGAGAGCTAGATTGAAAGCAAAAAAGAAAGTTGTCATAAAGGAAGAATCTTCTACTTCAGATCAACTACTTCGTAAAGTGGAAAAGATGATTGAAAGAATGACACTTGATAAGCCTGAACCGCAGATCAGAAATCCCAACTTCCGTGGACAGCAGCAACCACAATTCAGGATCAAACAACGAGAGCAGCGGGCACAAGAACCACCAGCCCAACAGCAGGTAAAGACTCCTTTACAGCAGAATTTTGTTGGTCCGGAATCAGATGATGAAGATAATGTAGTAGGGGAAGAAAATCACTTCTTCACACCTGATGACATGCCAACCTTTATCAATGAAGATGAGGAGTTTGCAGAAAGTTCAGCTGTACAAAAGGATGAGGATTTTATCTTGGCAAATGAGATAGCTCTTGAAGAAGAGTCGGATGAGTATCAGAGAGGTTATATGAATGCTTTGTCCACCCAGCAGAAACAATATTCACTCAGAAACAGAGATGTGCCTATCAATCCAATCCAAAAGATGAATGAAGTTTCAGCACCAAAGAATGATGCACCCATTGCACAAAAGAAGGGAAAGGATGTAGCTAATCCCGCTACAAGTAAGTCTCCATCAGCAAGTGAAAGATCAAATCAGCCAATTGTATCGAGGGATAAAGCTGAAAAGAAGGATGCTCCAGCCAAAGAGGTAGAAAAAATTTCAGCTTTTAACTTAGAGAGTGAGATTGCTAAGTTGAAAGTTTCCATTCCTTTGACTGAGTTAATGAAAAATAGCAGCTACAAGGGTCAAGTATCTAAAATTCTGAATTTCGATCCAATGTCTGATATGGTGAATGTGGAGGATGATCAACCTGAATTGATATTTGGACCAGCATTGGATGGTGAGTCTCCCGATAGTGATGTGCCGCCTTTTTATATCAGCCTTAGATTGCATGATTTTGTGTTACATAATGCCATGTTTGATTCTAGAGCTTCTCACAATCTCATGCCAAAGGCGATTATGGAGAAATTGGGATTGGACATCACTCAGAAATATCATGATTTGTATTCTTTTGATTCCAGCAGAGTAAGATGCATTGGGCTTATTAAATATTTGGTGGTAAGTTTAGATCAGATTCCGGCGAAGAATGTTTTGATGGATGTGGTTGTGGCAGACATTCCTCTAGATTTGGCATGCTTCTTTCCAGATCTTGGGAAGCGAAGTTGAAGGGAACATTGCAGCTCTATTTATCCTATGCTACCATTCCTGTGTTCAGGCAGATGAGAAAAATATATCGGGAACAGAAGATGAAGTATATGATCACCAGCAAGGAGAAACCGGTAAATCATCCGATTAATTATGTACATACAGATTTAGAGTCTTTTGTTTTGTATTCAGATAGTTTCAATGATGTAGATAGTCAGTTAGTTGAAGCAGAGGACATTCCAGAGATTACAGAAAATTTCAGAGAAGTTTTGATGAAAGAGAGACAAGAACTTGAGACTTCTACTGAGCAATCAACCTTCCGACAATAGCAGAAAGTTGAAGGACAACAAGCAGAAATAACAGAGCAAACAAAATTTCAGCACTTGGAAGAAGATGAAGAAGGTTTATGGACTATGGATTTCAATGGTGCAGTTGAGAGTGATGGTGCTGGAATCGGCATTTGGGTACGTAGTCCTTTTTTCTGCTCCAAACAAGGTACCTAGTAATGTGAGAGTTTGTTCTTACAAGTTAGCATTTGATTGTTCGAATAATGAGGCAGAATACGAAGCTTTGATTGCTGGTCTGAAAATACTTAAGAAGTTGAATGCTAAGAGAATTGCAGTCTATGGCGACTCCAAGTTGGTAATTAAGCAAGTGAAGGGCGAGTATCAAGCTAAGCATCCTCGGATGCGGGCTTATCGAAATGCTTTTCTTGATTTATTGAAGTTATTTTCAGACTATACTTTGACTTGTATCCCTCGCATTCAGAATGGTATTGTGGATGCTCTTGCTAAGGCAGCTAGTAATTTGAAGATCCCAATGAATTCAAGTAATAAGTTTTAAATCCACGTGAAACATCGTCCAACTGTCCCAGATAATCAAAGGTTTTGGCAAGTCTTCCAAGATGATGATGAGATTGATGAATTTCTGCAGAACAAAGGTAAATTTAAAGACACCTCAATTGACATGGAGTATGATGATGGTGAGGCTGATGTGCAAATAAATCAGATGGAAGTGTTGCAGCTGAAAGATAATGTCATTCCTAAGGGTTTGATACCTTTAGAAGAGCTCTTTGATCAAGATGACGTAGCTAGAAATCCAACCTTGCGGCCAACTGAAAAGGGAGTTGAAGACGTGAACATTGGAACAACTGAAAATCCAAAGATGGTGAAATTGTCCAAAGCATTTCCACCGGAGGTAAAAGAAAAATATGTGAGTTTGTTGTCTTCTTTTGCTGATGCTTTTGCTTGGGACTATTCAGATTTAAAGACGTATGATACCAATATAATTCAGCACACCATTCCTATTAAGCCAAATCAGAAGCCCTTCAGGCAGAAGTTGAGAAGGATAAATCCGAAGTTGCTGCCCTCAATTGAAAAGGAGGTTAATCGATTATACAAGGCTGGTATCATTTAACCTATAAGATTTTCAGATTGGATTTCCAATTTGGTGCCCGTTCGCAAAAAGACAGGTGAGATTCGTTTGTGCATTGATTTTTGGAATTTGAACAAGGTTTCTTTGAAAGACAATTACCCACTGCCCAAAATGGATCACATATTGCAGCGAGTAGTTGGAGCATCTCGTATGTCACTACTCGATGGTTATTCTGGGTATAACCAAATTTTGGTCCATGAGGATGATAGAGACAAAACAACGTTCACCACTCCGTGGGGAACTTTCCATTATGCTAAGATGCCTTTTGGTTTGAAGAATGCTGGTGCGAAATTTCAGCGTGCAATGGATATGGAATTTGCGAATGAGAAAGATGTTTTATTAGTTGTATATCTTGATGATTTGACAGTCTTTTCCAATTCTGATGAAGAGCATCTTTACCATTTGAAAGTTGTTTTTCAGCGATGTAGAAAGTATGGTGTGTCACTCAATCCGAAGAAGAGTTTGTTTGCCATGGATGAGGGCAAACTACTTGGTCACATTATTTCAAAATATGGCATTCGTATTGACCCAGCTCGAGTTGAAGCAATTCAAAAAATTGATCTTCCCCGGAATAAGAAGGAGATTCAATATTTTAATGGTAACATGATTTTTTTACGCCGCTTTGTGCCTAACCTTATTGAACATCTAAGAGAGATTACAGACATGCTTAAGAAGGATAGTGTAGTAAAGTGGAGTGAAGAGGTGGTTAAGTCTTTCAATCTAGTGAAATTGGTTCTTTCATCAGCTCCGGTTTTGATCAGCCCGGATTACACTTAGAATTTTATTTTGTTCTCTTTTGCTTCGGAGCATACTATGGCAGCAGTATTAATGCATAAAAGAGATGGACATGAAAAACCAATTTCTTTTTTCAGCCGTACTATAAGAGATGCAGCCCTGAGATATAACATAATTGAAAAGCAAGCTCTTTCTCTTGTGAAGGCGTTGAAAGATTTTCGAGTATACATTTTGCATTCTCATATTATTGCTTATGTTCCTAACGCTGCTGTAAAGGATGTTCTAGTGCAAACAGATCCGGAAGGGAGACAGGGCAGATGGATTGTTGCCTTGTTGGAGTATGATGTGGAGATAAAGCCCAGAAAGCTTATCAAAGGACAAGGGCTGGCAAAGTTAATGGCTGAATCAAATTTGCACGCTTTGGATATCAATCTTATTGCTACTATGTCTGAAGATAATGAGGAAATTTCATCAGTTCAGGTATCAAAAATCTTTGTGACTTCTCCTTGGTATTCAGATATTGTATATGTGCTTCAAAATTTGTCACCACCACCTGGCATGGCTAGAAACAAAAGTAGAACTTTGAAATTGAAGGCTGCTAAGTTTTGTGTTTTGAATAATTCACTCTATTGGAAAGATCCCGGTGGTGTTTTGTTGAATTGTTTGGTGGAAGAAGAAGAAAAGCGGGTTATGGAGGATTTTCACAAAGGAGATTGTGGCGGTCACCTTTTTTGGAAGACAATGGTGAATAATATTTTGAGAGTGGGATACTATTGGCCGACATTGTTTGCTGATGTGTAGAATACTGTCAAAAGCTGCCATGAGTGTCAGATTTTTGAAGGAAGACAGAAATTACAGCCTTTGCCCCTTAAGCCTATTGAGGTGAGTGCTCCGTTTCAGCACTGGGGTTTGGATTTCATTGGCGAAATTCATCCCGCTTCTTCAGGACAGCATAGATGGATCCTAACAGCAGCCAGTTATTTCTGAAATGGTTGAGTAGTTCCACCCGAGCTGATTGATAATCATTCTTATATGAAATGCTGTTATCATAGTTTTGGTTGCCCGAATAAATTGATCCTTGTCACGCAACAACTCTCAAATAAAGAGATGTGATTGAGTTTTTGTGACAAGTATAAAATTATTTTGGGGCATTCAACCGCCTATCATCCGCAAGGCAACGGATTGGCGGAATCTTCCAACAAATCTTTAGTCAACATCATTAAAAAGTTGCTGGAAATAAACAAGAAGTGTTGGCATAAGAAATTGGTAAATGCACTTTGGGCAGATCGGGTGAGTTAGAAGAAATCTATTGGTATGTCCCCCTTTGAGTTAGTTTATGGAGTTGATACAGTGTTTCCTACCTCTCTCGCGGTTTCGGTGGTCCAATTCTACAGGAAGCTGGTAGTGAAGAAGTTCATATGCATAGATGAATAAATAAAATGATCCATTTGCAGTAGACGTGGGAAGAAGTTTTTCAAAACACATTCAAGCTGTAGGAGAGAATCAAGAAAATCTATGACAGGAAAGCAAAGGCGGAAAAATTTCAATTGGAAGAAGTGGTGCTGAAATGGGATGCTAGAAATGAGGAAAAAGGTAAGCACGGTAAGTTCGAAAATATTTGGAAAGGACCCTTTAAAATTGCTGCATATCGGGGTCAGAATGCTTTTCTTCTGAAGGAGATGAACGGGGAAGATTTTCCAGGAGGGCCGGTCAATGGTCGGCTGCTCAAGCGGTACCATTTCTAAGATGTTTTCTGCTGACGATCATTTTCTGCTGATCATGTAGAAATTTTCTGAATAATGAATATTTATCCACCGAGATTAACCTGATCATACACAAATTCGATTTGCTGCACAACACATAATCTCTTCTACAAATTAATCATCACATGCGGAAAATAAAACAAGCGGTAGAACATCAATTCACACACATAGAACACAGCATGTATTGGGAAATCTTATAGCTGAAAACCCCCAGCTATATGTATCATATAATGGATGAGAAACATGTAACTTTACACAATAAAATACTCCTCACAAGTACTCAGTACTGTCTCCAAAAGCTACACACAAAACTAGCTCAGTTTGAACCGATCACGGGTTCAAAACTCCTCCACTAGCTGCCTGCCTCTACTGCGCAATCCAAAAGGAGAGAATGGGCTGAACCAATTCGAATTCCTCTTTCTTGAACAACGCAATCATCATTGGCATACTCATCCCACTGATTGTGCAAATCTCATGCACAACTAATGTACAACTGTCGGCTCTTTCACCTATCTCTTGCACCAGTCTGCACTGAACTGTACATGCACTGAGTTAACTGATGTGTTCTTTTAGTTGAATAATGAGTTAATAATTAGTGAATTAAATAATATTTAATTCACACCACTCATCTCTAGTGTAATAGCATTTAAACTAATTACAACTAGTTCAACTAGTTAACCGGAACACAATCTCCATTAACTCCTCAATCAACTCCACCAAAACTCTGCCACATGAGTCTAACTGAAGTCAACCATGCAATAGCTCAACTAACCCATAGGAAATTCGAATTTCCTTCTTCCAGCTGCATGTGCCACATCTGTAGCTCGAACTGAAGTGCTCCAAGAGGATAAGATAATGTTTATAGTCTAAATATTATTAAGGGTTAATAATATTTGACTGTTCTATTTTTAGACAGGCAGTCTAAAAATAGACTTCGACCTATATGTCTAAATATAGATGTCCATATATTTTTACCAACTTGACCAATCATCCAAGAATAGCATCCCGCAACTCCTAGACCATGCTCCATATTTCTAAAAATAGACATAGTCTAAAAATAGACTTTTCGACAAAAATCACATGTGTGGTCCCCACCTAGTTTAGGTGATCACTCTCCAACTAGGATCAGGAAAGATGTTTCAGGAGGCCTCCTTCATTGTTTCTTGTTGCCATTTTCAACGGATCACATTGTCATTGTACATACCATTTATTTTAGTTTCATTGCAAGTGTGCACTGTGATATTTTCTTCAGTTTGGGGCCCGAAGTGAAGGTTATAATTCTGAAGAAGGATTTCAGTTTTGGTTTGAGTTTTTCGAGTCGGTTTTGTTTAGTCATTTCAGTTTCAAAGTTGAGTCATTTTGAGTCAGATTTTCAGTCAATAAATCAGTCAACAGTCTTGTGTTGATTTGTCAAATTGTGGACTCCATAGCCCAATGGACGAAGGCACTGTCTGCTTTCCAAAGATCTGTAGTTCTTGGCACCTCCCAGGAGCTACCATCCCCATTGGAGCCAATGTTAGAGTCGGTCTGTTCATCCCTCCGTCAGAGATCAAAATATCTTTTGTTGCATTTCATTTTTAGGAGTCCCATTCACTTCTGTCATTTTCATTCCATTAGGAGCATCGGTCTTTTGATGGAAGGGTCTTGTCGCTCATATCCCTCGTGTCTTGTACCTGCTGGCTCAGGTCTGTTCATCGAAGTCCATCAAAATCAATTCTAAAGTCATTTACAGTCCTGTTTGATATTTTGGTCAACAGAGAGTTTTTAGGGTTTTTCAGTCATTAGGTCTAGGGTTTAGTCTTCAAAATGTTTAATAATGCCAGCAGGCACATGAGGGAGGCTCAAAATAAGTTTTCATCGCAAAATTTCATTGTCATATTGATTGATCATGACTTTTCTTCAAAACTCTGTTTTGAAGAAAATCGTCATTTTATCCTTTGTAATAAATTGCCATGTATATTTTCAAAGTTTTTCAATTGTCAAAATATTCAGGCGCAGCCCTGGTCACCTTTTCCAAGTTCCGTGCCAGTCATCCCTGCAAAAAATAGACAAGAGTTTCGTCATTTCAGTCAAAAAGTCAAAATGGAAACAAAAACAGAGTTTGTATTAAAAGTGAAAAAAGTGCCAAAGCTAAAACATAAGAAGGTGGGTTTTTGCAAAAAAAAAATCAAAGCCATGAATATAAGAGATATTTTCACCATTCAAATTTCATTTGCATGCAAGAAATTGTTAAAGACTCAAGGGAAAATTGTGGAGGAACGAAATCGTGAGTTTGAAGCCGAAACTGTGTATTGGAGTGCTGTGCGGCGCACAGGAGAAAGGTCGCGGCATATTGGTATGTCGCGACACACACAGTCATTTTCTACAGTGTCAATTTGCTCTTGCGCGGTGCATATACTCGGTGCGGCGCATTGGGTTGTGTGCGCAACGCACAAAGCCTCCAAGTCGATTTTCACTACTACTTCGTCAAAAATTGAAACGACTCAATTTCTTTTGCTCCAAGTAAGTTTGTGAGCTCTTGCCATTAATTTTAGTTTGTGTTGGGTGTTGTTTGGAGGGAGGAATATGAAAGTTTGGAGGTTGAGAATATAAACCCTATCTTTTGTCAAAAACTGTTCTTAGGGTTTGAAATTTGGGTGTTAAAACTTGACTTTGGTGCCAAAACCCTCCTATTCCATTTTTCACCTGTGTTCTCATCATTGTCATATCATCATAAGGTCACTGTCTTATTCCCTTATAATCCCATTATCACTCATTTCCATTTTTCCCTATCCCTAAACCCTACAATTTCCCATCAATATCACTCTCCCATGTCATTTGCAAAAAATCCCCAAACCCCACATTCCTAAAACACAGTCAAGTGACTGCCCTCACATTGTAAACTTCACTTGACTGAACCACATTTTTACCACTGTACTATTTCCCACAGTTCTATACCCACTGTCCCTATTTATCACAGTCCTTTCCTACTTGGCAATATTTTGGAAATTGGAGGCAATAAACATCAAGTCTTCATTTCTCATTTTCAACCAACCAAACATACACTTTTCATACACATTGCAACATCATGACAGACACAGATTCATCATATGAGCAAGACAGTGATTCTACCACAGAGCTTCATGTACCAAGAAGGCCTCGTAAAGGAGGCAAACACGTGAGAGAGGAGCCCACCTCATTGACTCAGTTGGAGGCCTGCCCACTTGCCATGGCATGTTTCCGAGAGCAGTCATGCTATCAGTATTGTGAGAGGATTTCTCAGATTCGGCATCATCAGGAGTTAGCCCGGTTGTTTGTTTTACATTTGTGAGATGGTCAGGTTACTCTCGTTGGTGTAAATTTCACCTTGACACCAGAAACCATTTCTCAAGCAACAGGAATACCGAATTTAGGTGAGGAGTGGAACAAAAGATAGCAGGTGGATAGAGTTCATTACGAGCCATACATCAGGCCTGGCTATGTGAGGCAGCTCAACAGGGTATTCCCATTCTGGTTTCTATAGGAATCCTATGCGCCATTGATGAGACTCATTATCAGGTAGTTCAGTTGTGAGGGTTGATTCTCACGCCTTTATGCATACCACATAAGGTTGTTGATGCATTTCACGAGAGTAAAGATGATGAACATTCCATATTTCATGTGCCGAAACATAGAGAGGATGACTACTCTTGTGCAGAAGAAGACTCCCGAGCAGCAATACAACAACATTTATCATTATGCGCTCATCAAGATGATTGTGGTACATCAGCTTGGATTGCAGGGAATTGCATGGGAAGAGTTCATTTCCTGTGACTTCTTCACAGCCCCTCAGCCTCCTCTGGAGATTGTTCACGATGCAGGTGAACCTTCACATCAGTTTGAAGGTCCCGAGACAGAGCCTATCGGTGTGATAGTGTATGTTACTTATCAGAGAGGCACGAGAGAATTGTTTGCAGCAGCCTGACGAGTACTATCTCCACCCGGGGTGGAAGGGGTCTCATTGCCGTCGTCATCAGCACAGGTACAGGATAGAGGAAAGAGGCCTATGCAGGAGGAGGGCCCTTCAGGAGGTCAGGATACTGATTTCACATTGATTTATGTGGATTTGAGCTCTCCAAACTCAAAACTGAGAGAGATCATTCAGGAGCAGAAAAATGAGATCAGCACATTGACCGACAAGTTGCAGAGAGCATAGTGGATAATAAACTATCTGGAGCAGCGGAATAAGAATTTGGAGGATCAGCAGACGATCATGGAGTTACAGAACGTCCGTGAGAACCGGCAAGCTGCCCGAAGAAGCCCATCCGAGATGACACCTATTTAGCGGGAGATTGAGGCCGATAGAGAGACTTGGATTGAGAGTGTCAACATGCATCTTGAGAAGCTATTAGAGAAAGAAAACAAAGATAATAACATGCTCAAACATATGGAGAACCATTATTGGGCACGCATACATGTTTGCAAAGCGAAAATCAAGATCCTGAAAGCGAGGCTGAGGAGGGCACTGAGGCAGCGCAAAAGGCATGATCGACTCCAAATCTTGGCTGAAGCTTCTTTGGCTGAGCATGGTACTTGATGAGGGAACTTCAGTCCAAATTTCAAGGAATTTGGAGAAAATTTTGTCATTTTTGAATTTTTTGGTCACAAAACAGGTTTTTCTGCCCGACGCGTAGCGCCACCTTGCGCGTGCTTACGATTGGGAGATCCTCTGGAGGAAAAATTGGTATTTATGGATTTTTTATGAAAATTTGTGCATGCTCAGGAATGGCATAAGAGTTTCATCAAGTTCTGGGTGGCCTAAAGGGTCAAAAACACCTTGAAAATGGCCTTTCTGCCACTTTTTGCACACACAGGAACCAGTCTTGGGAGATTGAACTTTTGGAGGGGTAAATGGACACCAAATGTAGAAATTCCACTTGGGTTGGGAATTAGACAGGTAGGGATTTCCAACGAGCTATCATAAGCTTAATTTTGACTTCGGGAAGTGCCTCAAAAATAGCTCCAAATTTGTGCTACGCATAGAGATTTTGGGCGCGGCGCATAGAGGATTTTGGCCTATTTTTCACTCCACAGCTCAGAATTTCGCCTAGTTTTGGCCAATTTCACTTTTTCATGTAACTTTTGATCTACCTTGATGTAATTTCATAACCATGATGTAATTTTTGCACATTTTTACTTGTTCTAGAATATTCATTCACCAAAAGGTGAAATGTGAGTGAATGGATCAGTTTCCTAGCATATAGAGGCAAGTTGTTTCATGGCCTATTTTCTAGTTCCTAGTTTAGATATGGTTAAAATAGCTCCTAGAATGATGAGCTCGACCCCTAGAAGCATGGGAATGGGTTAGGATTTGTCTATATGATGTATTTTCTCAGTCATTTTCAGAGTTGGACATTTGGGATTGCTCAACACTTCATTGTACATTCATTCTGCAATTTTGGCAAAGGAATAGACCAGGGTTTGCAGCCCTCTTTGGGATCCTTGTGGCTCTGTGTTTTGATGTTGTTTTCCTCTATGTATCTGTAAGTTCACTGATGTTTATGTGTACCATTTCCATTCTCCTTTCTTCTTAAATTAAGCAAATCAATGTTAAAGGTAGAATTCAGTAGCTTGCTTTGCTCTGCCTTTAGTTTTGTTTAATTTTACATGTTTTCATCTGTTTAAGGAGGAATCTTGAGACCCTCTTTCCCTCTTCAGCTCCTCACCAGTCTGATCCATCCATTCAATCAAGCTAAAGCATCAAAACAATTTCCTTTCTCGCCCCAATCAGAACTCTGCAAAAACTAGGCCTAATCCCCGCACCCAAAACCACATTTCCCTTTTTCCAACAAAAAACTCCCAAAAACACAATCAAACTCCTTCATTTATATACCTAGCCTAAAATTAGTTTTTATTTCAATCGTCTCAAGCCCTATTGATTACTTTTCATTGATATTGACCCGGAGAGAGCCCTCTCCTGTTTTGGTAGGGCTAGCTACCAGGCTGAGTGTGGTTTGATGTTACCTTGAACTCTGCCTTCCTTCAGCCTGAGGTAGATTTAGGCAATAACACATAGTAAGGAAAACATCACCCGTAATATAGACCAGGATCCTTTGAAATTTTCTTGTTCAATGATGTGAAAAACCAGTCACATAATTTGAGCTCAATGGCTCTTTACATTCCAAACTTCTCTTCCTGACCTACCAAATTACAAACTACTCAGCTACCTCCCCCAATAACAGTTCTAAAAGTAGATAAAATCCCAACAACCAACAACCTTTACAATGTATTCTTTGGAGTTCTTATAGGAGAATGAGTGATAGCAGGAGTAGATGTAAACTTAATTGTTTCATTATGATAGAGGAGAAGAAGGTCGAGTGCCCATTCTGCAAAATTTCTCTTCATTAACTGTGTGTACTCTGAAGTCTGGTCTAGAAGTCTTTGTTAATAACTTCAGGTATGTTCTTTGAAGTATACCAATTGCTGGTACTCTGTTTTGCCTTCTGAAAGAAGTAATTTGGCTAGAAGGTCTGCAAGGTCTCCCATACTTCCATAACTGTTGTCTTGACAATTTTTTAAGGCCCCTGGCAGTGTAATAATGGTTTTGGTGTTCGATGGAAGATGGTAGAAGTGATGTAGCTAGTCCTTTTTGGAGAAAAATTGTTCTGCTGATAATAAAACACAGATATGGCTTGTTTCATGTGCTTTAGGCTTCATTAAGCCTCTTAATCACCTTCATGGTATTCATTGCGCCCTTTGAGCTTTAAACATTGGATTATAGGCGTTAAATATTCAATAAGGAGCGTTAAATCCCTTAATCTGTCCTCAGATACTCTTTTCTTCTTTTGCTGATTGTTTTGGTGCATATACAGGTTTTGGAGGAACAGGAAGGTTTTGATCAGGGTTAATAGCATGGTCTTTAATGAAAATCATGTTTAAAACCATTTCTAATGTGTCTTCTGTGATATTCGGCTTTGAAAAAGACCTCTCTATGTTCCTCAATCACCATGTCAGTGACTGGGTAGACAGAGCGAATTTACGGCCTATAACCCTGCAAAAACATAATAAACATGTTATAAAAATCCTTAGGGAGTGGGGTAGGCTTCTCTGGAGGGCCGAGGGAATGGTGGAGTGATGAAAGGATTCGTGGGTGCAGGCGAAAAAACGATGAAAAGCATGGCAGAATGGTGTAAAAATGGTCTGATGGAGGTTTGGTGCGATGCGGGTTTTGGACCGTCTGATTAGACTGATAGACGATGATCAACGGTCGAGATTCACCGATTAAACTGTTTAGTGGATGGATGAACGAATAATGAACGGGGGTGAGATTATATCATGGCCGTCAGATTTCATTAAACAACAGATGAGATTATTTTAATCGGAGTCATTAGGGAGCAGATGAATGGGCGATGAGTATATGCGAGATCACACCCGGACCGTTGGATTAAAGGTTTTAACGGTGGAGATCGGTGGAGAGAGTTATTCGGGGCAAAAGTAAATGGAAAGTGGGCGGAGGTAAGGTTGAATCTGGATCGTTAGATCAATTTGATGAACGACTGAGATCAATTTATGGGGTTATTGGGGAGAGCGGTAATCGAGAAAACCAAAGCGGTTTTCGCGCTAGGTCTTGAGTGGTAAGTGGAATTCGCAAAAACAACACAATTCCACTCATCACGCGCCACGTGGCAAAACAAAACCACTTATATCGCGTGATTTCAGACCGTTATCTGTCGGACATAAAAAAAACGCAATATGCCTCCTGGCCGTCGGATGTGGGGCGTGGAGATCTAACGGTGGAAAAGACAGCGCGATGGGGGAAAGTGCACGGGGCAGAAGTGGTGATCGGGTTTATTGTAGACCGTCAGATCTGCGTAGATGAACGGATATGATTTGCTGTTGGGTCGAGGGCTTATCAGATTATCGGGTTTATCTCCAACCGTTGGATCTATACGATGGACGGTGGAGATATGAGGGTGGCAGAGAGTATGGGAAATGGAATGAGCGGGGAATGAAAAGGATAAGCGCTCGATCGATCGTTGGTTTTCGGAGATCAACGACTCCCATCGATTTGAATCCCAACGTCGGAAGATAATAAAACAAAGGGAAAAAAGAGTTTTGATGTGGTTTTATAGCCTTTGAGTGCCTGATCCTAGAGATTTAGGTCTCATGGAGGAAGGTTAAGAAGAATAAGCCCGCGGGGGCTAAATCCTTCATAGGAGCGGAAAAAGTAGTTTTTATGCTTTTCAAAGGGTTTTTTTGAGTTTTTAGTGGAGGTTAGTGTTTCTAAGCACCCAGTTGTGGGGCTTATGGTTATATGGAGAAGGAAGCTTCAGCATATAAGCCCTTGGGGGCTTAAGCCTGTTATAATGCAAATAGGGTGTTTTTAGGCCAAAATCAATGTTGTTAAGCCAGAATGAAGGGTTCCGGTAGAGGAAAGGAGGGATTTTTGAACCAGATAAAGGATATTATGAGGTTTAAAAAGGGTTTTAGGATGAGATGGAGGGTTAAGGAGGGGATTTTGTGGGATTTGAAAAGGGGAAAAAGTGGTGAAAAATGGGGGTTTTGTGAGGATGAACTAGGGCAGATGGAGGCCTTTTTGGAGCATTTTCTTCATAACAGAACAACAGGTTTTCAATGGAAACAACAGTGAAGACTCTTCAAAGGGAAAAAGACACATGGAGGCTTCAAGGATGAAATATTTTCAATGGAAATGTTTCTCTTGAAGACTTAGAACATATTTAGTCACCTGTTTTCTATGCCAAAAATTTATAGATGGCTAACAGGAACTACCTGATGTGTCAAAATTGGCGAACGATATAATCCTTCATAACCCGTATTGGCCTCTAGTTCCAACCAAAATTCCTGGCGATTGTCCCAAGTTTGAGGGAAAGTCCAGAGAAGACCCCCAAGCACATGTTATGACATAACATCTTTGGTGTTCCTCTAACTCTTGGATTGACGATTCCATTCGACTCCGTCTTTTCCAACGGACTCTCACTAGTGCCGCTGCCAAGTGGTACATCAAATTATCTCGCAGTGTCTTCCAAGATTTCAACTCTTTAGCCATGGCTTTTCTCACTCACTTTCAGTTACCGGTTCAGTATGAAACTGAGAGACACCTCCTCACATTCTTGAAGCAAGATCAAGCTACCCATATCTCTAATCATATTCATGAATGGAGGCGTCGTCGTCGCTTGATCAAGTTTGAGATTCTTGATCAAATTCTAACTAATTGGTTCACTACCTCCTTTGTTTCTCTGATTGCTAAGGAAATTTATATGGGGGCATGTGTTATTGAGGAGCATGCCATCGCTCGTGCCTAGTACCTTGATCTTGTGTACTCTCAGTTTGACACATTTTACGAACTCTTGCTTGATGCTCCTAGACCTGGAACTTCCAAAGCACCGACGACACCATCCGTCTACGGTATCATAGGTTCTGTGTCTCAGACTTCTCGGAATTCTTCTTCTTCGAATCCTGCGAAGCAAAAATCTACTCCTTCCAATGATACTTCTTCTCAGCCGATTCTGAATTCTGATAAAACCGCGAAGGTGAATGCCATCCAGTCCAATCCGGTAGATAAAAATTCCAAGGGTAAAAATAAGGGTAAAGGTAAGGTCAAAGCCGATACCCCAAAACAGGATTCTCAGAAATCTCGTGCTGATGATGGTTCGCAACGCAAACCGAAGTACCCTTGTTTGATTTTTGACGAAGAGAATTACATCAAAGACTGTCCCCGACAGGTCGAGGTTAGTCGATTTCTCAAAGGCACCCAAGGCACTCCAAATATTCTCAAAGAACCATTTCCATCACAGAAGACTCAGTTGGTAGAGAAACTCCAGTCCTTTGCCCCTTTTGGCTCTTAGGTTTTTATGATGAACAGTCCTGCATCCGTTTCTATTGCTACCCGATTGAAAGGTCATACTGAACCGCATCAGGCAGTTGGGAAGGAAGTCATTGATGGTCCTCCTCCCCCACTTGTTTCTAGCCCTCTTCAAATTGAAACTCCCATTACTGAGTCCGTTGTCCGGCCACCTTCCAAAGGTGTATTTCATAAGTCTTCCTACAATCCTAACGCTCGTGCTACCCAGCATTATGGTATTTTCGAGGATCTGGCTCAGGCGCCATCTACTATTTCTAAATTGGAAGTCCTTCAGAGTTGTCCATATCAACGAAAGGCTTTTTTATCTTACATCGGTGGGGTTGATCCCGCTGATTAGAGCCTTATCACTTTTGATTTGGATAATTTCGTCCCGCATCTCCCTCACCAGCTTTCCCTCATTATCCAAGTTGGGATTAATGGAAAGAATATCAATCGAGCAGTCGTGGAGGAGGGTGTGTCATGTCATCTGCATGTTGGAAATGCATTGGTTCTCCAGCCCTCAATTCATCTCCAATTTCTCTAGAAGTGTTTGATGGAAGGGTATCTCACCCTCTCGGTGTTCTCGCTAGTTTATTGATTACGTTAGAAGGGAAAATAGTTAACGTCAAGGTTGAAGTAGTTGACACCAAGATCAATTAAAATATTCTCCTCGGTCGTAGTTGGACTCACGCCATGCTGTGCACATTCCGTCCACTCTCTTTCGTGTTCTTTGATTTCCGCACGAAGGAAAAATCATCTTTGTTGATCAGTTGTATTTTTTCACTTCTTCATCTTCCGAGAGCAATTTTCCATACGTAGATCAATTTCATATGCCTTATGAGAGCGCAGGGTTAGGTATTTTCAAAGATCCCTCCCTCATGGGTATTTTTCCTCTTCCTCAACCCAACACTGTTCAGGTTAACATGATCTCCAGGTCTTCTGATCCGTGGATCATCCGTTCATCCGAGTAGGTCGATTCATTTGGAGATTTGATGCCGTTAAGTCTGATTGAGATTGATTATTGTGAACTTATTTTGGCTTCAGATCCTCCACCCTTTGATCATGCTCCTTTGAGTATGTATCTTGACACTTATTCTCAATCCCCTTGGCTCGGTGATTCGAATTCGCCCGATTCCTTAAGTGAGATATTTCCCTCCGATGAGGTCATCGTGGAAACTATGTGTCTTGAGGATCCTCATTGGGAAGATAGTCATCATCATTCCTCGTTTATGCCTGGCTTCGGGGCCATGTTGACTTGTATAGAGAAATTCGCCTCTCAAGTTCCTTCTCCTCTGCTTCAAATGCCCATCCTGACACACGAAGTATTTGCAGAAGGTAACTTGGGAAACATCACACAAATGATGCCTATCAACATCTCTGTTAAACCAGGGGTTTTTGAGAACATCCATATTGGGGTGACCTGTTCTCCCGATGAGATCGAGGTCTATACTAGGCTCTTCCGGGAGTTTCGCGACGTTTTTGCATGGTCTTATGAAGAAATTCCTGGCATCGATCTAAGTATAGTGGTGCATGAAATTTCTACCTATCCTAGTGCAAAGCCTATTCGCCAACGTCTTCTTCCTATGCACCCTAGAAAGGCAACTGCTATTAAGGGAAAAGTTGAAAAAATTTTTAAAGCTGGTTTTATCTATCTGATGCCCTTGAAAGAATGGGTTTCCAATATTGTTCCTGTGGATAGGAAGCAGGGGACTATTCGTGTCTATGTTGATTACCATGATATCAACCGTGCTTGCCCTAAGGATAATTATCCCACTCCTTTTATCGACCAGATCATTGATGAATGTGCTGGGAGTGAGATCTTTTCCCTTATGGACGGGTTTTCTGGGTATAAACAGATTAATATCCTTCCGGCTGATCAACACAAGACTGCCTTTATCTCTCCTTGGGGTACTTTTGCCTATAAAAATCTCCTTTTTGGTCTTAAAAATGTTGGGGCTACATTTCAGTGTGTAATGTCATATGATTTGCACGATATAAAGCGCATTGTTCAGCCTTACCGGGATGACCTTTCGGCTCATTCAGCTAAGCGTAAATACCACCCTGATCATCTCCATCAGATCTTTCTTCGCTGTCGACGCTATAACATCTGGCTCAATTCGCATAATTAGTGTGTCTTCTGCGTTGACTCCGGTAGACTCTTCGGGATTTGTCTCGATCCCCTCAAAGTTGAAGCTATTGTTAATCTCCCCTCTCCTTCCTCCTTAAATCAACTGCAGAGTTTGTAGGGGAAAGATAACTTCTTGCGCCATTTCATCCCGAACTATGCTGAAGTGGCCAAAGGATTTACGCGATTACTTAAGCAGGGCATCCTGCTCCTCTGTGATGATATTGCCCAAAAAATCCTTCGATGCACATAATACATTGTTAGTCAATGCTCCTCTATTGTGTCCTCCCAATTATCATCACGATTACTCCCTCTATTTGGCTGCCGCATTTAGCAGTATCACCATGGTTTTGGTGAAAGACGATGATGATGGTAATGAGCATTTCATTTACTACCTATCTCGTAATATTCTTGATACTGAAACTCGCTACACACATGTCAAGAAGTTGGCGTTGGCTGCTGTCCAAGATGTTCAACGTTTTCATCACTACATTCTGTTGCGCACAGTGACTCTGATTTTTGATTGCAACCCTATGAATTACATATTGACTCGTCAATTGCTGGGGGGAAATACTCGAAGTGGATTTTTATCCTCCAAGAGTTCAATTTGGAGTTCACTACAGCCAAGTTGAAGAAGTCATTGGTCTTCACCAATTTTATCTACTCTCACCCTTCTGATTTTTCTCAATCTAATTCCGAGGAACACATTCCGAACGACACGCTTTTTCTTATTAGCACCCTTAATCCTTGGTACGGTAATATCATTGTATATCTTCAGACTTCCAACTTCCAATGTGAGTTGACGAAGGATTCTTGTCGACACATCCACCATCATTTGCAACCTTATCGCATAGTTAGAGATACTCTCTACCACATCAGAGCTAATTCCGTTCTCCGCCGGTGTTTGAATCTCAAGGAGGCTGAAAAGGTCCTGAATGATTTTCATAGTGGTTCCTGTGGCAGTCACATGTCTGGATATGCTACTTCACAGAAGATTCTTCATGCTGGGTATTTCTGGCACACCATATTTAAAGACTGCATTGTTGCTGTCAGTAAGTGCCACAATTTCCAGATTTATCAGCGCAAGATGTGCGCACCACCCTCACATATTCATCCTGTCATTACCGTTGGTACCTTTACGAAGTGGGGCATCGATTTTATGACGTGTAAAACTCACTCGGCTGGGGGGCATGCTTATATTATCGTCTCCATTGACTACTTCACAAAATGGGCCGAAGCAATGCCTACACTAAGAGCTGACAGTAAGACAACAACACAATTTCTATTCAATCATGTCATTACTAGGTCTGGTGTCCCTCAAGCCATTGTTACTGATCATGGATCTCATTTTCATCATTACATGATGGCTAAGTTGACAGCTCAATGCCGTACTACCCTCAGGCCAATGGCCAGGTTGAAGTCGCGAACAAAGTTCTCATCACTATGCTTCAACGTAGGATAGGGATGCACAAGTCAAACTGGCATCTCATGTTGTTTTCAACTCTCTGGGTTTATCGAACCTCAGTGAAGGACGCGACTGGATTCACTCCATTCCATATTGTCTATGGTCTAGAAGCTACCCTTTCGATTGAATGTGAAATCCTTTCTCTCAGGATAGTTGTTGAATTTCTGCCTAATACTTCACCGGAAGAAGGGCGTCTTCTATATTTAGAGAGGCTTGATGAAACTCATAGCTTTGCTGCTCTTGTCATAGAAGAACAAAAGAAGCGGGTCAAAGCTCATTTTGACCAGTCAATTTCCCCTCATTCCTTTATAGAAGGAGGCATCGTCCTCCTGTATGACCAAGCTCACGATAAGCTGGGGGCAGGAAAATTCTAACCCATGTGGCATGGGCCCTACATTGTTAAGCGCATTTTGTAGAACGAGGCTTATGAGCTTATTGATTATGAAGTTTATCCTCTGAATCATCCCAGAAATGGGTTGTATCTCAAATAATATTATGCATGATTTTCTCGTGCATGTTTCTTTTATACATAGGTGCTTTCTTAAATTTTTGTACATTTTTTGGCTTGGTGTGCTTTGCGAACATCTTCCTGCTTATTGGGTCATTTCTTATTGTGTAGATGTCTATTACTCATGTTGGTTTCACGGATGGTGCCTCCCGTAGTACCCAGAATCTGTCTTCCGTAGCCTAGGTGATTTATAATCCTGCTAGTGAATTGATAGACCTACAAGGTATTTGTCTAGGATGTACTACAAAAAATGTCGCTGAATATAGTGCTGTCATTGAACTCTTAATTGAGGCCATTGCTCTTAATATTCGTGCATTGATTGTTAACCTAGATTCTCAACTTGTTCTTTAGCTTAATGGGAATTATTCTGTTAGACATCCTCAAATATTAAGGTTGTATTTGCGTGTTCGTTTACTGGAAAGACATTTTGATTACATCACGTATCAACATATTCCTAGATGATTGAATGCATTAACTGATACAGTAGCTAATATTGTATTAGATATACATTTGCGTAATTTGTAAAACATCATCATTACATGACAAGATTCATAACAGGAATATATATATATATATATCGAGTGTTTGCATCCACATGCATCATAATTTCAAAAAATATGTATTTTTTGGTTGCATCCTAAGACATCATGTCTCTCAAAAAATATGCAGAAATAAAATTCCTAGGTGTCTAGTCGGTGTGATGCTCATGATAACATGTCACTACCCGTATGAGCTACCTCAATAAGCGGTGAACACGGTTCGACACCCCTGCAGTGTGTCTCTAGTACGCGTGAGGAACATCATCAAATCTCGTGTAGTATGGGATTCTACTAGCGAGTCCCTCTAGGTTGCGTACAATTTCCTCCTCTTTGCTTCCCTCACCATGAGGGGCCACATCAAAATCATGAGGAATTCGCCATTCTATTAGAGACATTCTTGCAGGTCTTTCTGGGCCGACATATGTAAATACATGGATCAACATTAGAATATGCATAACAAAAAAATCATAATACTCGTCGAGATAAAAAATGAGTCTTACCCAATGCTTCATCCCAATCATCTCTTGCTGGGAGTGGGAGATCCGCATCACTGATAAAGTCCGTGCCAGAATAGGGCCAGTTCTCCACGAAAATCAGTTGTCAGCGGAGCCACTTGAAGAAATTCGGTCTCCAGGACATCTGTTGACCGCTCCTTGATCTTGCCATCAATGTAGCCCATCGAACCATTCGTGGCTCTTGGGATGGTGGTGTAGGAACTATCACTTCCTGACGTTGGAATATTGGTAATCGTTCCAAGGTGAATGGTACCAGGATGGAACCATAACCGAACTGTTTCAACTTACCATTCTTGCAATTTTTCAACTGGCGTTTCATGTTGATCATTACCGCTTTTGCCTAGTTTTAGAGCGTTGGTGCCATGCAATCTACAACAAGAAGTAACTGTGTTTTTGTGGCCTCATGTGGAGACTGAACTACTGCAACTCGCATAATGGTGTGCAACACTACTTTCAGTGCCAGATCCGGGATGGTTTGGATATCCACCTTCTCACTTTTGGATCCTTTCCTCGCCCCTCGACACACTCTGTCGATAACCATGCTCATGTTTTCCATTGTGGGCTTGGTACCCGTCAGGATTGGTACTTCCCCCCTCCGTGACAATCCAGTAATGAAATAAACATTGGAGACCTCAATCTCTAACTCTTGGTCATGAATTATGAATCTTTCTCGGTCAATGTCCCAGACATTGATCAAGTAATGTAATAGCTCCGGTTGAGCTCTGAGACTTGGTGACATGAATAATTTCTCTAGCCCACAGTCCCTAAGAACATCCATGCATCTCACATTTCCCAAATATAGCTCATATTCTTCACTATGTTCTCTTTCCTTCCATTCGATCACCATTTTTCTCTTTCACACCTGCAAAAACATCATTGGGGTCATCATTAGTCAAGTCATTTTCTATTTTAGTGTTTAAAACATGCTTATTGTTTGAATTTACAAGCTATAATCGTTACCGCGGTTGGCGTGATTGTTTTAAAAACAGTTGCACCAATTGGCGCACCCCTGTTTGAAAATAAGGCCAGTTGGCGCGAGTCCTTGCTCGATACCTGTGCCGATCGCCGCGCCCTAGTTTTTACAAAAAACCCTCCACAGATCTACAAATTGGATTGCAGGCAATGAAACTATGTCAAAATGTAGTCAAGTATATGAGCTCTTACCTGGAACAAACAGATTTGCGATTTTCCTTCTAGATTGTCCGCTGTCAGCTCCACAAAATCAGAGTGAAAAAGGTTAAAACAATTGCTCACAAGAGGTGAAAGTGAAAGGTAATTTATTTTTACTATTTTTGGCATTTTATAAACTTTTTAGAACCCTAATTAGGTTTTTGAGCATATTTTTTTTGATTATTTTTCTATTTATCTCAAAAAATGGGTTTTACGTGCGTTTATTGTGCAGAAACAAGTCATCAACGTGATGAAGATGAAGTAACGAGTTTTATTTTATACTTTTTTGGACTCGGTAAAACACGAAAAAGTCACCCCTGGAGTCATCTTTCAGCTCTTTTCTTACTCTCGAAAATTGAAAAGATCGCCGAGACTCTTGTAGTTTTAACTCACTAAAGGCTGTGAAATGATATCTAACGAGTATATGTTTACCCTTTTTTTAGGCTGGGATAGATTATTTACAAAAAAGGAATACCTTAGCCTATCGTGAATAAGAGGTTCTTTCAGACATAGTTTTCTACCTTTTTGGATCTGGGAGACTACCTACAAAAAGGGATTGATGGAGTTTTATTTTCTGCTTCTTTTCAAACTCTCTAAACATGAAAAGATGTCAATTTCTTCCTTTGTCAGACTCATTAAAACCTAAATGACATCGGAAATCATCACCATGATGTACCGAGTTCCTCGTTCCTAGGGCTCGTAAAATGTACTAGGATGGATTTTTCCGAAGGACAAAATTATATGGAAAGCATATGCTATCCCCTTCAAGCTTGTTTCCAAAAAATAATTCGGGTACTCGCTAGCAATGGTGGGGAAAAATGGAACCAGTTCTCAGTCTTGTCGGCAGTATGTCGCTCTTGAACATGACACTCATATGCATTCGTGTTGGGTTGGGGACATCTCATTTTGTCATTTTGCCTCCATGGGTTTTAGTAATATTTTTTTACCTCTCATATGCTCTTTGTTGCGTCATCATGACCTCAAATCCCTTGATGTCAAATACTGCCAAATTTCGGAGTCGTGTCGTCGATATGCTGAAGAGAAGTTTCCTTCTGCAATTGTCAACCTTTGATCTTCTATTTGGTCCTGATTCACTCTCATCCTATTCCTCTGTCTCATGTCAATGATGTGGGAAAAATTATGGCCTTCCTTCGACCAGGTCACTTCCTGTCGACTTCAGCTCATTGTCCAGGAAGCTAATCTAGAGACTCCCTTCTAGTACCTTGAAGCTTGCATGCATCAATGGCAAGTTCTTCGCATTCAATGATAGGTCCTCATCATTGGCCTTCGATCGAGTGATTCTGCGGGTGTTCGACGCTAGCTCATTGTTGACATTCCGTGGATTGTACTACTTGTACCTTGAGAGCCATTGTCATTATTGGTGGTTTCTCTCGTGCAATTTAACAACTTTCATCATTGGCTGGTAATCAGGCGAATTTCTTGCATGTTCGACTTCAACTCACACATTCAGATGCTTGAATTTGTACTTTTTCGGGTCGAGATGGAGCGCAAGACCCTGGGTTTTGTTTGATAACATCCAAGATACGAGATCATTTTGGTTTATCGTGACTACATGCATGACTCTTTTGATTGGATGATGCCTCCCATGGGGACTTTACATTTCGTGGAGAAGTACGGGGCTTCACCCCAACCCATTTCGCGGGTTTTCCTGATCCCTGCGCTTTTTCTTTCCCCTTCTTCTTTGCTTGAATCAGTGTAGATATAACTTCCTCGGCTTCTGGCTCGATTTCCACTACTTCCTTGGATTCTTGTTCCACTGAGGGCATCGGTTCTGAGGCTTCAGCGTGATTAGTGTCCGTAATTCTAGCATGGAAGATGAACTCCAGGTTGCTACTATCAGAGGGTGTAGGATGCTCAGACATGAAAGGGACACAATGGGCACATAAACTCTTACAGCACAAACTTGGCAAGGACAAACATGCCAAGTAAAAACTATTCAAGTGATACAGAACCCTTGTCTGATCTATCCTTCTTCTTTTATAGTTGCAGGGATTGATCAACGGTTGGGTGAACCTCAGTTGGAACTTACCATCAAGTAAACGGTAAAAAATCTTCGAAAATCATCTCATTAAATTCCAGCCGCTCGCTCCTTTCAATAGTAAATTTTACCTTTTACCCAATTTTACTATTCCAACGGCCAGTTTTCGCACCACCTGTGTGCCCAGTGCACCCCTGCGATCCCAACGGACCTCGTGTGTGCCCAACACACTTCTGTGCGGCTAGCGCACCTACTGCATTTTTAACATACGCCTGCGCCTTCAGTGCACCCCTCCAAGCTTCCAATTCTGCGGCCGCTTCCTGCGCGTACCATGGTACCTTTCGTGCTTACCTCCCTTGGTGGGCATACCCTACTTCATACAACTTCTCCGACCATATAGTAATTTGATCCGATATGGTTTGAGCTGGTTTCCATTGATATAGTTGGGTGGCATATCATTGCGCAGGGTGGCTAATCGAATAGCTCCGCCATTCTTGATTTCCTTAACTATATAGGGTCCTAGCCAGTGATGTCGGAACTTCCCCTGGTGTTTTGCAAACTGGCTATCATATAGTAGGACTAATTCTCCCTCCGCAAAGGTCTTTTGACAAATATGTCGATCATTCCATGCCTTATCTCGTGCCTTCTGAACTTGCTGATGGAAATTAGCAATGAAAGAGTCTTCCTCCAAAGACACAAGCTGCACTAAATGCTCCTCCATGATATCAGGCTCCACCATATTCGTAAAGGCTATGATGCGCAGGCTAGGAACAATATATTCCATGGGCATAATGGGCTCCGTTCCATAGACCATCCTAAACGGTGTTTTCCTTGTTAACGTCTTACAGTTGGTTTGGTAGGCCCAAAGAATAGACGAGATGTGCATGTCCTAGTTGCTACGATCGACGTTAAAGACCTTATTTAATGCGTTCTCCAAGAATTTATTAAAAGCTTCGAATGCTCTATTTTACTGGGGATGATACCGAGTGCTTTTCGCATGATGGATCCGAAATTATTTCGTCAAGGCCTGTTGTCTAGTCAACTTAGTGTTCCTAAATTGATGTCATAAATTGTCAGCCAGGGCTAGTAAACTGTTGAAGTGAAGTGCACTATATGTGCCTAGGTATCTTCTTCCTACTTCGTTGTGTTTAGTGTTTTTGGTTTTGTGTTTTTGTGCTAAGAGGAAAATAACTAAATTGTTGGCACAAAGAAGTTACTGATCACACTAAAACAGAACAAAATCTACTCTAAACTGTGTATGGCACTTAAGAACAGAAAATGCTAATCCATAGATTGTAAAGCTTGACAAGAAAAGTAACTCATAACATTAAGGTAGTCCAATTCATTTCATTAGAGGTATGTTGGTACAACTTGAGAATAGGATAAGTTTGATGTAATGAAGTTCTCTTTAGTAAACAACAACTTAAAATATCACAGAGAAAATCTCATCCATTGTTAGAAATTTGTTGGAACATTTTGAGAAAATATTATTTGCAATATAGTAAGGAATCCTATGCTAAAATAACTTATGACACTAGAATTAACCCATTCTGCAACTCAAAATGTCACTATTAAGCCTCATTCAAG